>JAYJMB010029702.1:0-36969 GCA_036873735.1 Pouteria campechiana | reverse complement strand
ATATTTAGGAATCAAATAGGTGCAAAAGATGAAGTATTAGGAGAATAAAATATGACATTTTGCATTCTCATCAGTTTACTAAGTTTACCAACTATGGAAATGACTCAAGTGATATTTGAAAGTGATTATTAAATATTAAAAAGGAGATTCAAATGAAGAAACTACTAGTAGTGCGATTTGGGTGAAAAATCCTAAAATTGAATCATATGAACTTATAACTTGAAAGAGGCAATAATCCCTACTAAAACAAGTGTAAGGGATGTGTAATTGAGTAATGAGATAAGAATAAACCTTAATGAAGTGATTAGTTGGGTTTCACCTATTTTGTGAATTGAATAGATTTTCCCATTTGAAACAATATGTAAATTGAATATTGGTGCATGTTATACTTGCAGGGCCATTAAAAGCTAAGTTGTGAAACTTGAGGATTTGTGTAATTGTTCTTCCTTGAGATAAGTAGGATTTTTCCTGTTACACATGTGTGAATGTGTGGCTTGCTGGGGATAATGATTATCCCATGATTTTTCATACAAGCATCGTATTTTACATGATGTTCATTATATTGTGTCTTGATTTAGAATGATGAAATTATGTGTTTTCATGTATTTATTTTTGAAATTGGATTTAGCTATATGTGTTCAACTAGCTTGTCTTGGATATTGCATTTCGTGGCGTGTCATCATGAGTCATGAGTCATAATGGGCATGGTTGAGTCAAGTGATATATGATTTTGTTATGGGACATGTGGGGATATCTTGATGAATGAGTGGTAAAGATATGAGTTGATGACCTGTGACTCTTATGTGATAAGTTGTGCCTGGGAGACATAGTTGAGGACCCCGATGGGGTAGTATAATTGTGATATGGACCTGATATGATATGATATGCTTGAGTGGCATAGATGTGATATGATATGCCTGGATGTCATAGATGTGATGTGATATGACTGAGTGACATAGATGTGATATAATATGTTTGGATGACATAGATGTAACATCATATGCCTAAGTGCGTATATGTGATATGATATGCATGGGTGACATATATGTGATATGATTTGTGCCTGAGTGACATAAATATGATGTGGCACCTGTATGATGTGGATATGCCTTGGTGGCATAGACTTGATGTAGCACCTGTAAGGTGCAGATATATCTAGATGGCTTAATATCTGATATTTGAGTAGAGGTGATTTATAACTTGTACATATTATGCACTTGATCTCCTCATTAGATGTGATTAGTGAACCTGTGATCCCTATGAAGCAATGAGGGTGAGGTGCCATGAATGATAATGAGAGACTATCGTTGATCTAGTAGGCTTCGTAGCCAGGGGTACAAGGAAGGACCAGTGCACATCGAAGAGGGGAGAGAGCTGTATTGTTATTTCGAGTGAGTCTTGATTGTGAGTATGTTAATGATGAATATATTTTAATTAGAATGACTTGCTGATGACAATGTATTTAGAGAATGTGCCTAATCTTGATGAATATTGGTCTAGTAATGAGAATGTATGCATTATGGGCATGGGAACATGTTGCATTATCATGAAATTCAGCATGTCATGGATTTATACGTATTATGGGTTTGAGCATGTTTTTTCACTAGATTATCGATTATTGTTTTTTATCTTGCCTACTACTAAGTTTGCTCTAACTCACCCTATTTTCTTTATGGTTTGAGATGTGAGGATAGATGGAGATGCCTAACTGGGAGTTGGTGCTTATGAAGGAAATTAGGTGCATGCATGGATGAGGAGATGTGATAGATCTTAGGGATCCTATTTAGTACTTATGTTTTTGTAGTTTGATTCAATAATATGGACATGGATGTATTAAGCTATGTGGGAGTGTTATAAGTGATTTATTCTAATCTTCAAATGTGTGGCATGGCTTATGGGTCATGATATTTTATTTATGATGTGAATGGGGTTATTATGAGTTTAAGTTAGCTATTTGTCATGTATTGAGATTGGATTTGTGATTTTGGGGACTATATTTATATGTGTGAATAATTGTAGAACCCTTATAATTTAGGGGAGACTCTGCTGGATTTACAGTAGAACCCTTCTTAGGAATATAAGTATGTGACGCCCTAAAATGGGGTTGCTACAATAACATTCAAAAGAAACTTCAGAGGATATGAAGGAGACCTTTAGAAGTTTTAGAAATGTAACCATTGATAATGGTTGGGATGTTAGAACTTCAAAGGCATTTTAGAGGTTCAAGGATAAACTTTAGAAGCTCTGAAACTATATGCGACAATGGTAATTGACGAGTGCCTGACCTTCAAAGGCTCTAAAGCATGCTTAAAAGGTAGATTGCATTGAGTGTTAAAAATGCAATCTTAAATGTTCAAAACATATCAAAAAGGGTTTTAACAGCTAGAATAGTTTCAAAACTTATAAATAAGAGTTCCAATGAAGAAGAAACCAACTCTTGAGTAAGCTTAACAAGGATTAATCACAAGATACTCAAGTCTCCAATGTGTGTTCACTCTAGCAAGTTTCAACAAACAAAAGGAGTTCAGAGCTATATAATTTACATTTCAGAGGAGAACGAAAGCACTATAATGTGGTTTAATGTTTATCTTTATTAGAGATTAAACCTATAAACATTTAGACCTAATTAGAGGTAGTTTATTGTACACTTATATTTGTAGTGTTGAGTTTCTGGTTAGGTTTGAAAACTAGGGGCAGTTATTGGTAAGCTCTAGAAACCAGCGTATATGAGTTTTTGATAAGCTTAGAGGAAAACTAACAGTGTAAGAGTTGCTAGTGAGCTCGAAAAAACCAGATTATATCAAGTTCTTGGTTAGCTCCAAAAGCCAAAGGAGGAGTAATTTCATAGGTTATAGCGGTACCCAAAGTTGAGAAAATCTTGAAGAGTGAAGTAGGTGCTAAGGGGCCCCGAACCACTATATTCCTTGTGTTCTCATTGTGTGTGCTTGTGTGCTTTAATTGCATTCTAGTTTGTGCACTTGCATACCCTATTTGCTTTCCCCATCTTACTTGGATTACAGCTTTGTCATACAACTTGCATATTATAGCAGGGTTGGACCCAACAACCCATAGTTGTTAGGTGGATCAGATGTGAACCAAGCCCAGTGAGCTAGGCCCAATGTTAATGCCGATGTTAGCGAATGACCAATGACAAGTGTCATTGGCAATGTGAAAATGGGCCAAGCCCAGTGAATAAAGCCTATTGGTAGGATGCAAGCTTCTAGAGATGCTGGCTAGGCGCCCAATGTCGGATTGGCGACAAAGGCCCACTGGGGATAAGTGGCACCCCATTGTTTGTCCATTTTATTTTTTGTATATTTTTTGACCGCAAACTCCAATTCGAACAATAAATAGTCGATTCTATATTTTTGGGTACTCTGAATACATTGGAAGGGTTAGATTTTGTGTTTGAGATCTTTTTATACATGCTTTAATACATAACATGTTTCTTAATTAATATAGCATGTTTTTATTTTATTAATATAAAATGTTTCCTCATATGTATTCTTTGTAGTTACTATGAACAAAGAATTGTTAAAGACCCCAATGAATACAATGTAAGACTTCATGAATTATAAGATGAATTCAAAACATATTATGCTTGAACATCTAATTTTTATAATGGATATGGATATGGAATTACATAGAAAGGGCATTAAAGTGCATCCAATGTAATATACTCATGCTCTTATTGACTTCCTACTAGAATCTTGGAAAAGAGAAAAGCTTGTATTGAGGCAGTTAGGAAATACCTTGAAACTTGCTCATGCAAGATGCGAGCTTGAGTTGATGGAGGAGCTCTGAGTATTAACCGAGATAAGGTGATCTATAGTCCTTTTGACTTGTCCTAATCTTCATACAACTTGATTCCTGAAGGCTAGCACAGAGAGTAGAGGTTTCTAATTAGGTCAAGTAGTGCCGAGGGTTATGTGTACAGACCACATTGTTCTTTTTTATGGTGCTCATGGTTATAAACCTAAAAGAAGGCTATGTGATATGTATAAATGTAAAGATTTTAATTAATTTGTTATGAGCTCAACTTATTCAATTATTTTTTCTTTGTACCTTTCTTTTGTCTGTAATAAAAGTATAATATTTGTTTGAGTGAGAGTTCTTAAGTTGGTAGGATTCAAATAAGTTCTCACTTGGAACTAAGATTTTGCACAGTCGAACTAAATTAACGATAGCTTAACATTTGAGATATGAAAGATGATTAGGAGCATAGAGAACTTTCAATTTTATTCCTTTTGTCTTATTATCATTATTTTATTCTATTTTCTACAATAAAATCATTATTGTATGTTATAAGATGCTAATGTTAATTCTATGCATGTCTCTTGAGGTTACTTGATATCCAACCCATGGCTTCCAAAGAATATTTGTTGACCAAAAAAGAAAGGTGCAAAATTGAATGGTGACAACTTTGATATATGACAGCAAAAGGTCCAGTACATAATGGAGGAACAGGAAGTAATTAAGACACTAAACAATACCATGAATGAACCTAAGAATGGTAATACTACTTAAAGAAGAAGAGATCACGAGGCTTTTATCGCCTAGAAGAAGAAAAGCAACATTGCTTAAGGATGATCTCATGTATGAGTTTTAGCAGTATACGATAGCTCAGACCATGTAGATAGACCTAAAGAAAAATTTGACGATACATTTGCTACTAAGGTGAGAAGACTCACTATTAAGTTTAACACCTTTAAGAAGCACCAAATTCAGAATATGAAGCAACATCTTAGGGAGATGTTAAACATAATAAGAGAGGTCAAGTTAGCAAGACATGCTTTCACAATTGAGTAGCAAGTCAAGCTATAGTCAGATCCCTTCCTAAGAGCTGGGAACATATGAAAGTCAACATGATGCACAATGAGAACATCAAAACATTTAATGACATTGCGCATTATAGAGATCTAGAAAATGAGCAACTTAAGGTTGCATGATCTTTGGGATAAGCCTACATGGCTGATTTTAGCTCGCGCAGAGCTTTAGGCTTTAAGTGCAAGGGTAACCAAAGTTTCTCCAAGAAGGAAAGTGGATATATGAAGGGCTCTCAGAAGGCTAAGAAGGGCTAGTGCAAACTAGTAAAGAGTGGTGGAAAAATGTCAAGGCCAAGTTGAAACGCTACAACTGTGGCAAACTGGGTCACTTTGCTTATGAATGTACTGAGCCGAATAAGGTATCACCTAACCGTACTCTTTATGCTTTTGTTTATGTATCTAGCTCAATGATGCTTACTGAATATTATCTTGTGAATTATAGACTCAGGAGTAACGGACTACATAACTAGAGACCAAGGAACATTCATGCAGTATTATCAGATTCTAGGAAGGATAGAATGAATATGTGTAGGAAATAACTCTAGAGTGAAGGTCAAAAGGATCAGAATATTAAAACTGGTGTTGCATTGTGGATGAACCCTATTCCTACATGATGTCCTTTATGCACCTATATCCAGCTAAGTTTGGTCTCTGTTCTATCTCTTCTTAGCCTAGGTTATTCGATTAAACTTTCATGGTGGATTATATAAAAGTATTAATGAAGACAACTTATTATGGCACTAGTTTTATTTCAAATGGTTTTATGATATTTGATATTGATTATGATAAGTTTATATGACATGATGGTTGCTTTTCTTTAATTGCCTCTTCTAATGATGTCTAGATGCAAATATATGACATGCTAGATTGAGACATATTGGATAAGAAAGAATGAAAAGACTAGTTAGAGAAGGCTTATTAGATCCTCTCGTTAAAGTTGACTTGACCATCTATGAGCATGATATGGCTAGAAAGGCAATAAAGAAATCATTTGCCAAAGTAACCAGAGCAGAGTTTCCATTTCAGTTAATTCATTCAGACATTTGTAGTCCAATGAATGTGAGGGCAAGTTATGGTACCTCATATTTCATCACATTTATAGAGGATTACACGCGATTCGGTCATATTTTTTTGATCTCCCAAAAGTCAAAAGCATTAGAGTGTTTCAAATATTACATGAGTATGGTTGAGAATTAATTAAACTATAAAATCAAAGCTTTGAGAACTGATCATAGATGCAAGTATTTATTAGAGCAGTTCAAATATTGTTTTGATGAAAAGAGTATCATTACACAACTAACAATCCTGAAACTCCATAATAAAATGATGTTGAAGAGAGAAGAAATAGGACCCTATTAGATATGGTTAGGTCCATGATGGTGTAGATAAATCTACTCATATGGTTTTAGGGAGACGCATTGTTAAATGCTACATATGTGCTTAACTATGTGCCCTCTAAGTTAGTATTTTCCACACCTTATGAATTATGGATAGGAAGGATGCCTGATCTAGGTAATCTATGACCTTGGGGGTCAGCTTCGTACGTCCACAATCCCTATCACAAATATGGCAACTTAGGGCCAAGAGGGAAGAAATGTATTTTTATAACATACTTAGAACACTACAAAGGATATGAGTTCATTGGTGAACATAAGGATGGAAGTATAACTAAGTTGGAATCACGAGATATCACATTTTTAGAAAATAATTTTCTTAATAGGGGTGAGGTTAAAAGGGATATTCTTTTCTATGAAATGGAAAATCTTAAAGAAAGTGACGTTCATAATTAGTCAAATGAACATGAAGAAGAATTGCCTCAACCTTTTGAACTAAGTGGGAGCAACGCACCTCAAGAATATCAACCTCATAGGAGTAGTCGTAAAAGTATCTCAAGTCATTGTTTTGAGATTGGGGGGAAAACTTTTATTATTACTCCAGAAGATGATGATGATGAGCCCAAATTAGTGATGAGGGCTCTCTCATGCTCAGGTGAGGAAGAATGGAGAAGAGACATGAAAAAAGAAATAGTGTCTATGATGACAAATCAAGTTTAGGACTTAGTTGATTTTCCATTTGGGCATAAAACAATTGGAAACAAATAGGTTCTCAAGATTAAATAGGTAGATGGATCTATTGAAAGATACAAGGCTTGCCTAGTAACAAAAGGTTATACCAATAGAAGGGTATAGATAAGTGAGGAAACCTTCTCTCCAATTATGAGGTTTAACTCGATTCGCCTCATTCTTGTAATTGTTATATATTTAGATTTAGAATTATATCAAATGGACGTTAAAATGGTATTTCTTAGTGGAGAACTGAATGAAGAAATCTATATAGAGCAACTAGTAAGTTTTATAGAAGAAGGTTAGGAGCGCAAAGTCTTCAAGCTCCAATGATCTATCGATAGCCTTAAGCAATCATCCAGATAGTGGTATCTGAGATGTCTTGAGTCATAATTTCCTATGGGTTTATGATGATCGATGAAGAACACTGTATTTATATTAAACGATCTAGTAATGATTTTGTAATTCTATCTCTATATGTGGATGACATCCTCCTTATAGGAAATGACATAGGATTTATATTAGCCATTAAAGAATGATTGTCCTCCACTGTTGAGATGAAAGAGATGGGTAAAACATCGCTTATTTTGAGAGTAAAAATTCACAAGGATCGTTCAAAGAAATTACATAACTTTTTTCAAGAACCATGGGTAAATAAAAGTCTTAAATGATTCTATATGCAAAATTCTAAACCCATCGACAATCATATAGCGAAAGGTGAAGGTTTAAGCCTTAAAACATTTCCTAAGACTCTCATGGAAAGAGAGGAAATAAAAAAGGTCCCCTGTGCAAGTGCTGTTGGGAGTTTGATGTATGCTATGCTGTGTACTTGCCCTGATATTTATTATGTTATGGGTTTAGCTAGCTGATATTAGTTGAATGTTGGCTAACTCATTGGAAAGTTATCAAGGGGATTTTTAGATATCTTAGAGGAACTGCAGATAATTCCATATGCTACTTGGGACGTGGTTTACTCTTGGAAGGTTATATAGATGCTGATTGGGGAGGAGACTATTGGATAGTTTAAAATCACATGCCCTTGATCGCCTTAAGCTAGTGGGCAGATAGGATGACTGGGTTGTTAGACACTAGGTTAACCTAAAGAATAAGTGTTTTGATCTAACTAATTTGTCCCTGATGGAATCAAGGCTAGGTGATTTCTATTATTTAGACTATAAGAAACCATGGAGATAATAGATGGTTTGTGACCCAAATTGGTATATCTTAGAAGAACTCAGGACTAGGTGATCTCTATTGTATTTATACCTAAAAGAGACCAGAAGAAAATAAGTGACTTAGGTTTGGTTCAGCTTTCTAACATTACCCATGAGAAGCTTAAGAAAAGTGAGCCAAGTTGACTAGATTTATCTTGGCTCTCTCAATTACCTATAAGAAGCTTAGGAAGAGTGAGAATAGGATGACTGGTTTTTAGTTTAGCTCTCTCAATTGCCCATGAGAAGCTTAGGAAGAATGAGTCAGGTTGACTGGATTTGGCTAATTTGATGAATGGTATCTGCTAAGGTTTGACTCAGTGACTCTATGAGTCATAACTTAGTGACTCAGTCCTAGACTTAAGCTTTTGAATGATTTGGTAAGTAATGTTCGCTAAGGTTTGACTTAGTGAGTCATGACTTAGTGACTCAGTCTTAAACTTAGGCTTTTGAATGAGTTGGTAAGTGGTGTTTGTTAAGTTTTGACTTGGTGACTCATGACTCAGTGACTCGGTGAGTCATGACTCAATGACTTGGTCTTAGACTTAAGCTTTTGAATGAGTAGGTGAGTAATATTTTTCAATATCCTGTGGAAAACTAGAAGTGGGAAATCTCTGCCGTTTAACCTGTGAGAGATAATAAATCGATGTTACAAATGATAGATTTGTATGGATTGAAAGAGTTTAACAACTTGGATAGTATGAATTGACTTAATTAGTTAAAATTAAGACTAATTATAGTTACCACTAGTGCTTATCCATAAGTTTTTATTTGAATAATGTGAAATGAAGGTGGGGCTCATGCCATCATCTCCATGATCCGTGGGTCTTGCTTCCCCATGGGGCCCACTTAGGTTTCAACTCTACTAATGGGCAATTTAGTCTTATGATCAAGAGGATAGTAAATCTAGGGAGTTCACCAAAAGCAGTCATCTTCCCCATTTTTACTTAAGTCAAAAAAGTTTGCCATTAATAGAAGCTCCTCTTGTTCAATATTTGGCATAGAACCCATTAATGGAGTTCATTTTTCTTATTTTTATTAATATTTGTAGAAGTATGAAACCCAATGAGATGGATTCTATAATGGTCCAATACTTCTCATTCAAGAGACCATAGAGTTCTAATCGTTGCCTTCTTCGGAGTAGTAAACCCACCTAATCACAAGCAAAAGAAATTGCTGTGCACCATGGTAGAGTTTTCTCCAAGGATAGATCAGATGGCCATGTTAGTCTTAGAATAATGAGGCACTTGCCTCAAGATGAAATAAATAAAATCCAAGTTCCTTCACTGTTGTGGAAGAAGAAGAAACTTCAAGTAGGAGGAAGAAGAGAGTTTATTTTCAAAAAGAGAAAATGCCTGAGCAGAGTCTGTCTCTTAAGAATGTTTCGGCAAAGTCTGGCCTTGGAAGAACATGAACTCTTGAAGCAAAGCCCCTTCCCTTTCTCGGAAGAAGACCTCTTTTTTTTCTCAACAACTGAGCCTTTTATAGCCACTGTAATGCAACTGGCGTGGTGGAGCCTTAGTGGTGTGGTGTGGCGAAGCTTGGCCTTGCAGAGCATAGCTAGTGTGGTGAAGCCTTAGTGGCGTGGCGGAGCCTGGCGTTGCAGATCACAACTGGCATGGTGGAGCCTAGCATTGCAAAGCACAATTGGTATAGTAAAGCCTGGCATTGCATAATACAACTGGAGTAGTGGAGCCTACTTGGTGGCGTGGTGGAGCCTTAGTAGTGTGGCGGAACTTGGTATTACTGAGCACAACTGACATGGCGGAACCTTGGTGGTGTGGTGGAGCACAGTTGGCATGGTAGAGCTTAGCGTTGCAGAATATAGTTGGCGTGGTGGAGCCTTGGTGGCATGGTAGAGCACGACTGGCATGACGGAGCCTAGTGTTGCAGAGCCTGACATTGCAGAACATAGTTGACATGGTGGAGCTTGCTTGACGTAGTATAGCCATGGTGACATGGTACAACACCTCTTGGTATGACAAAGCCATGGTGGCGTGACGAGCACCTCTTGGTGTGGTAGAGCCATGATGGTGTGGTAGAGCATCTCTCGGCGTGGTAGAGCCATGGTGGTGTGGTAGAGTACCTCTTGCCATAGTGGAGCCATGGTGGCGTGGTAGATTACTTTTTGGCTTGGTGGAGCCATGTGGTATAGTAGAGCACCTCTTAGCACACCTCTTGGCATGATAGAGCCATGTGGTATGGTAGAGCACCTCTTGGCATGGTAGAGCTATGGTGGCATGATAGAGCCATGGTGCATGGAAAAGCATCTTCTGATGTGGTGGAGCCATGGTGACATGGTAGAGCACCTCTTGGCGTGGTAAAATTATGATGGTATGGTAGAGCATCTCTTGACGTGGTAGAGCCATGGTGGTGTGGTAGAACACCTCTTGGCATGGTAGAGCCATAGTGGTGTGGTGGGGCTGGCTCCATTGGAATTTAAGCAAGATATTTTTAGATACATTAATTGCATTTTTAATTTGAATGGTCCAACCAAAAATTGTTTAGGTGGTCCATTAAAATACCAATTAAATGTAGCGCACTGCTAGCTATTCAACACATTGGGTAGTTGATTACTTGTATTGACTCAATCCCGATGTGATCTGAACCACTCCTAGTGTAAGGAAGAACCTATGTGTAAAAGTGCATTCATAGGTTTGTGGCGTTCGCTTTTATAATGGGTCATTTCCTTATCAATTCTAAAATGAGACTTTGAAATTTTTACATATTTTTAGATAAAGAAACCTTTTTTATCTAGATTCTCTGTAATTTTTACAGAAGGAAAAAATATCACATCACCCAATTGGATAAGGGACTGCTTTGTTCTTGCCTCTGACTCATCAACCTCATCACTAATGGTAGCCTGCCATTTCCTTTTTGGTTGGGAGCTAACTAGTATGTGTGCATAATGGTCTGCAGCAAAACCTGATTTTTGTGCCTTCCCTTATGATTGGCGAAATGTTGGGATTCCTTCTTCTACAATAAGACTAGATGGTTTGCCAACATCTGCCACTTGATCTAGTCCAATGAGGACACTAGGCCGATGTAGATGTTCCATCTTTGGAACTATATTAGCATCCTCAAAAGTCACTTGGCCAACAATGCTTGTCGCTTCACAATCCGCTTCAACATTAACAGCATTATGTACATCAAGTTGGAGCTTTCAGACATAGTTTAAAAAGAAGACTCACTGAAGTCCGTTGAATGAATCGGTGAATCCCCAAAATTTACTTGTTCCTGTGATACTTGCTCAAGGATAGTATGTTTATTGGAACCCATCTAGAAGCACAAATAGGATTAGGGTTTTTGAGGAACTTACAAAGGCCAATAGAAAGAGACGGAGAGGGAGAGAACTTACAAGATTAGGGTTTTCTGTAGAATTCCTAGTTTCTCTTTCGATCTCCGATCTTGGTTTATGCTGAATTCACAGCTTCTCTCTCGATTTCTGATCTTTAGTGGTGGAAATGGAGGGCTAGGATCCGAGCACAAAGTTGAACTTGACCCAAATCCCATTGTTGTCGACGAGGGCAACTAAGGGATCGTCAATAGGTCCTTCTTCCCTCAACAATGGCAGAAGAGAAAACTGGCATAAAACTTTCATAAAGAACTTGTCAGAGGGGTGAGGATTCCAAAAATACTTGCAAGCCTGGAATAACGAGTGATAAATGGGGATCTCAGAAATAGAGGATAAACCCTCTCCTTCCAGCAAGAAAAGTGCAGATGAAATTCTCACAAAACTGTTAGAATAGTGAAGAATCCAAAAACCCTTTGCAAGCCTGAAGTGAGATGCAAGAGCGTTCCTTCTTGAGCAACTTTATAGGCATGCTAATGAATAGTAGTTCGGCTTAGTAGTGGCCAAAAGTAGAAATGTGAAAAAAGGCTTCTAGATAGTTCACTCAAAATGGAAACCCATCACAGCTTCTAGAAATTTCAAATGGACGACCAAGATCATGAAGGAGCTGCTGCAGAGACTGTTCAAACAGAGCTAATTCTTTTTGTTAAATTGATGTTTATCTAATTTTCTAAGACACGGAGACAATGACCATCACCATGCCCATTTCAGTGCTTACCCATACTGAATGTTCACCGAGGGTCTTTACCATGCCTCTACATGAAACTCCAAAAAGCTGCCCGGATTTCCACAGATGGAAAATTTTGCAAGAATTTTTTTTCTCATGCTTCCTCTTTCGGCATCTTGCTTCCAACATTGTCCAAGGGAGTCCCTAAAGTTAGCCCATTGAAGGGTGGTTAATGTCCATATGGATGCGTTTGTTTCCAAATGAGAAGAACGATCAACTGCCCCCACCACTCCAGTATATACGTCAGTGTAAATGCAGGTGTCCCAACATGATAGCCAAATTTTAGGATTTAATCCAACCCTATCCAAGTAAATCCAAAAGTCTTAACATGTGCAATAAGCTATTCAGAAAACCAAGGGCCAAAATTTAATTAGGACACAAGGCTAGATCATCTGTTGGGGTTATCACCCATTACCCACATAATTTGCCCTTGGGGGGCATTTGTTGGATAGCTTAAAATCACATGCCCTCGATTTTACACTAGTAGCGGTTCAGATCACATTGGGAGTGAGTCAAGGCAAGTGATCAACTATCCAATGTGTTGAATAGCTAGCAATGAGCTACATTTAATTGGTATTTTAATGGACCACCTAAACAATTTTTGGTTGGACCATTCAAATTAAAAATGCAATTAATGTATCTAAAAATATCTCGCTTAAATTCCAGTGGAGCCAAAGCCCCATCATACCACTATGGCTCCACCATGCTAAGAGGTGCTCTACCACGCCACCATGGTTCCACCATGCCAAGAGATGCTCTACCACACCATCATGTCTCTACCACACCAAAAGGTGCTCTTCCATGCCACCATGGCTCTAACATGCCGGGAGGTGCTCTATTATGCCACTATGACTCTACTATGCCAAGAAGTTCTCTACCACACCATATGACTCTACCATGCCAAGAGATGCGCCATGGCTTACTATGCCAAGATGTGCTCTACCATGCAACCATGACTCCACTATACTAAGAGGTGCTCTACCACACCATCATGACTCTACCACGCCAAGAGATGCTCTATCACACTATCATAGCTCTACCACACCAAAAGGTGCTTTACCATGCCACTATGGCTTTATCAGGCCAAGAGGTGCTTAACCATGCCACCATGGCTCTAACACGCTAGGAGGTGCTCTTCCACGCCACAATGGCTCTACCATGCCAGGCAGGCTTCATTACGTTAGCTGTGTTTTGTAATGCCAGGCGCTACCATGCTAGCTGTGCTCTGTGACACCAAGCTCTGCCACGCTAGTTGTGCTCTACAATGCCAGGCTTCGCTATACTACCAAGGCTCCATCAAGCCAGCTATGCTCTAGAATGCTAGGCTCTGCCACACAAACTATGCTTTGCCATACCACCAAGGCTCTACTACGTTAGTTGTACTCTACAGCATCAGGCTCCGCCATGCCACTAAAACTCTATCACGCCACTAGGCAGGCTCCACCATGCTAGCTATGTTTTGCAACTCTAGGCTCTACCAGGCCAGCTGTGCTCTACAACACCAGGCTCCACCACGTTAGTTGTGCTCTGCAATGCCAGGCTCCACCATGCCACTAAGGCTCCACCACGCCATTAGGCAAGCTCCACTATGCCAGCTGTGCTCTGTAATGCCAGGCTCCGCCATGCCACTAAGGCTCCACCATGCCACCAAGCATGCTCCACCATGGCAGTTGTGCTCCGCCACGCCAATTGCATTCTAGTGGCTATAAAAGGCTCAGTTGTTGAGAAGAAGGAGAGGTCTTCTTCTGAGAAAGGGAGGGGGCGCTGCTTTAGAGTTCATCTTCTTCCAAGGTCAAACTCTGTCGAGATGTTCTTAAGAGAGACTCTGCTCAAGCATTTTTACTTTTTGAAGATAGACTCTCTTCTTCCTCCTCCTTGAAGTTGAGTCTTCTTCCTCCTCTTTGAAGTTTCTTCTTCTTCCACAATAGTGAAGGAACTTGGATTTTATTTTATTTTATCTTGAGGCAAGTGCCTCATTGCTCTAACAACATCATGGCCATCTAATATAGCTTTGGAGAAAACTCTACCATAGTGAACAACAGTTTCTTTTGCTTGTTATGTGGTGGGTTTACTACTTTGAAGAAGGCAACCATTAGAAATTTGTGGAATCTTGAATGAGAAGTATTGAACCATCATAAAATCCATCTCTTTGAGTTTCATACTTCTACAAATATTAATAAAAATAAGAAAAATGAACTCCATTGATGAGTTCTATGCCAAATATTGAACAAGAGGAGCTTCCATTAATGGTGAACTTTTTTGCCTTGAATAAAAATGGGAAAGATGACCACTTTTGGTGAACTCCCTAGATTTACTATCTTCTTGATCATAAGACCTAATTGCCCATTAGTAGAGTTGAAACCTCAGTGGGCCCCATGCAAAAGCGGGACCCATGGATAATAGGGATGATGGCATGGGCCCTACCTATCATTACACAATGTCCAAATAAAAACTTAGGGATAATCACTAGCAGTGACTATGATTAGGCTTAATTTTAGCTAATTAAGTCAATCCACACTATCCAAGTTATTAAACCCTTTCAATCCATACAAATCCATCATTTGTAACCTGGATCTATGATCTCTCACAGGTTAAACAGTAGAGATCACCCGCTTCCAATTTTTTACGGGATATTGGAAAACACTACTCACCAACTCATTCAAAAGCCTAAGTATAAAATCGAATCACTAAGTTATGACTCACCGAGCCATTAAGTCATGACTCACTAAGTCAAACCTTAGCAAACACTACTTACCAACTCATTCAAAAGCCTAAGTTTAGGATTGAGTCACTAAGTCATGACTCATCGAGTCACTAAGTCACTACTCATCGAGTCAAACCTTAATGAACACTACTTTGAGTCACTAAGTTATGACTCACCTAGTAGCTAAGTCACGACTCACAGAGTCACTGAGTCATGATTCATCGAGTCAAACCTTAGCAGATACTAATCAACCAATCAGCCAAATCTAGTCAACCTGACTCATTCTTCCTAAGCTTTTCATGGGCAATTAAGAGAGTCGAGCTAAAAATCAGTCATCCTGGTTCCACTCTTCCTAAGCTTCTCGTGGGTAATTGAGAGAGCCGAGATAAATCTAGTCAATCTGGCCCACTCTTCTTAAACTTCTCATGGGTAATATGAGAAAGTTGAACCAAACCTAGGTTACCTATTTTCTTCCAGGCTCTTTCAGGTCTAAACACAATAAAGATCACCCGGTTCGGAGTTCTTCCAGGATATACCAATATGGGTTACAAAACACCTGCTGTCTCTATGGTTTCTTACAATCTAAACAAAAGAAATCACCCGGTCTTGATTTCATCCGGAACAAACCAATTGGATCAAAATATCCATTCTTTAGGTTCACCAAGTATCTAGCAACCCAGTCTAGAGCTGCGTCATCCGCCTACTACCTTAAGGCAATCTCCTAAATTTTAAACCATCGCAATGTGCTCAGCGATCCCAAAGGCAGGACACATGTATATTAAGAGAGTGTGTGTTTTATTTTTGAGTTTCTAAGATGCATTGTACTTTTTCTTTTAATCAAGGGTTTTCTCCCATTACAGAGATGTAATTAGGACCATTATGGTCTGGGATGTGAATATGTAATTTTTTGATGTACACAGCAAGTTTAATCTATTGAGAAAAATTAATAATAAGATGAAAATTGTTTAATTCATTCTAAAATGACAAATCATTATGTCATTCCATTTTTGTTTTTTAGTTCCTCTCTTTTTATACTTGTTATAAAAATGGTGAATCGGACGTGAAAATGTCTCGTCCTTCATCTTTAAGTAAAAGTAATACTAATGCATCTTGGGGACTCTATTCTCTCATGAAACTGACAAAGTTTCTTTTGATCTTTATAGGATCTTCTGCTATTTCTACACTCACTCTATATCTTCTCTCAAGATCCATCGAATAGTAACCTCACCTGCATTTAAATTGCTGTCAGATGGTGGATTTGCCATCAATACACTATGCAACTTTGACAGGAGTGTCCCTCACTCCTTCATCATCTTGCCAACTGGTCAGATACTGGTAATCTATAAGAGGGAGTAGGCTCCAATTCCTTTCTCACTGAAGGCTGCTTCAGTAGTTCCCAAGATTATCCTAGTAGCATTAGAGGTGGCTTCCACTGACCTTACCTCCTCTAACAACGAGGTTGAGAAGAAGCATAAGAAGAATAGGAGATAGAGGAGAAAAGCTGTTTCTCCTCATGCTCCTAGAATTGTTGGAGATGAACTTGTCTTCAATGCCACTTCAAACACCTTCAAGATTTGGAGTACTCGAGTCTCTGATCCCACAACATAGAAGAAGGTTATTGCACTCAATCTCCCCAATACAATCAAGGGTAGGCAGACTCAAACTCCCATCAATCCCAAATATTTTGATCACCTTGGGAGACATGCGTTGAATGAGACTCCCAAATGGTGTGCTCATCCTTCTAAAGGAATTGGGAGGAGGAAAAAGTCCAAGAAGAGGTCAACCCACAGATTGACTATCTAAGAAAAGAAAGAAGTATGGAAGCTGCTATCCAAGAAGCATATCGCAATTAGAAGAAAGTCATCCTCCCCTCAAGAAGACTATTTGGGTGACAATATGTTTGCTGTCCTAGCAAATCTCTGTTATTCTCAGAGGAGAGAAATTGGCAGGACAGACACCCTTCAGATGCTAAGAAAGGCATCAAAGGTAGAAAAAAGCGAAAGAAGGGCTAGATTTGGTAGCTCAAAGAAAAGAGAATAGAAGAAGAGGAAGGTATAGCTTGTTAGTGTTGGCACAACTTCAGCTGACAAGGACCTATCATAGGCACCACCTAGCCCACCTCGTCCAAAAATGCTTATGAGGTCAATGGCCAGGCTTATGGTACCTCCCCCAATGTTTCATTCTTTGTCAGAAGACATTAGGAAAGAGGATTAGGCGTCCACATCTCCTCACCAATTGATGCATACTCATCAAACCTTATTGATAATCATGCCATACATGATTGAGGGTAACACAACTGCTACATCCATAGAGGAGATAACTAAATGATTGGAGTAGCTAGAAGCTGAAAACCAATATTTGTGAGAATTATGTGCACAACAAAATGCTGGCCAAACTTCCAATTTTGGTCAATCTTCAAATGCTGTGCATCCTTTCAATGCTCCATCTATAGGAATGGCCATGCCATTGCGACCGTTTGTCTTCTATCCACCAAGAGGGGACCCTATAGGGGTGAAAGACTCACCCTTATTTCTCTAGTTGCCTCGCCTTGACAACCACCTAATATCAATTTTCGTATATAACCATTTGGCACAAATGCTCAACCATAATCATTCGGCGCAAATGTGCAGACACCACTATTTCAGATGAACGTAGATTCAGTGGCCCATTTCAACCAGATGATGAATGATTCGATGGCTTAAAGGCAAATAAACTTGCCTTCTCAAATGCCTAACATATATCATCGGCCTTATCCTCTTGAAATTGAGAATGAGCCATTCTCCCCAGACTTTAAAATGATAGATTTTCATACATTTGATGGAATGGACAATCCTCAACACCATTTTACCCTCTTCAATCTTAAGATGAAAAATTACGTCATCTATCACAATCTTTATTTAAGATTGTTTGGTTCCTCTCTCAAAGGGCGTACATTCCAATGGTACTTGACGCTACTCATGGGGTCAGTTAAAACTTAGAATGACATGCAAAACCTATTCCTAGCTAGATTCTTTGTGACCAAAAAAGATGTCACATTAGCAGATCTTTCCCTCATGAAGCAAAAGGATGATGAACTAATGGAGAAATTCATCTCTCTCTAGCAGAAGGAAGCTAACAAATGTGAGGCAACCTTGATAGAGGAGTAAATAGTCTACCTATGTCGCAATGGCATCAATGTCGACCTCATAATTCTAGTGAATGTGTAGATCACCATCTTTCAAGCACTGGCCAATGAGGCAAGTCGAAAGGAATGCCTCCTCTCCCTCTTTGGAAAAATTCAAGTCTGAGGTGATAAGCACAAAGAAAGCTTCTTCTAATGTAAGAAGAAGGAACCAAAACAAGCAAACCAAACATTTTTGTCAATAACACTAAGACCAAAACTAGTTGTAATGATAGACAACCGAAGAAAAGAGAGATTCCATAGCCAAAATACCAGTACTTTGATAAGGAAGTGGTACTAATTCTATTAGGGAATATTCAATCAAGCAATATAAAGCTACCGGAAACCTCATTCCTTGTGGAAATAGATAAGGTGAATCATCCCCTATATTGCCATTATTATCGGGGTATCAATCACCTGATAGTTAAATGTAAGATAGTAAGGAGAATTATTAACCATTGCATGAAGACTAAAATCATTACATCGAATAAGGATACACAAGTGACATCCAATAACATATCGATAAAAAAAATTCTTAATGTAGCAATGCTGGAATAAGAATTTGATTATTGGTTCCCTAAAATCTCTAGTCATGAGATGCAGAGAGAAATCATGGTCGATAATGAAGGTTGGAATCTTATTTTCCCAAAAGACATCGTACAGGTCCCGTTAATTAGGTGTAAGGGACAAAATCATAAGATTAAGCATGTAAAGCAAAAATAAAGGGAAGAGTGCTTGAAGGATTTATTCCCATATCCTAAAAGAATATATTATTGGCGTGGTTCCAACCATATGCCATTGGGGATTACCTCCAACTTGAGAGGCTCAAATCTTTTTCTAAGAAAACGGTGGGAAAAAAGAAGAGGAGAGTCTGCCTTGATCAGGAATTCCCAAAACTTGATGCTTAGGGCCCATCACCATCACTTTTGTCAGTTGTAGATGAAGTATGAATGATATTTTGGAATAACTTACTAGACTTAGGAACTAGGAAAAACCCAAGTTTTGATGAAGATAATCTATTTGAATATCCAATAGTGGCATCTTGCTATCACATCGGCGAAGATGAAGCCTCTACAAGCCAGCCAAACAGGAAGTGAGAATGTTCTCATAGAAGGTACGATTGTCAGAGGGAGCATCGACGTCAAGGGTTTACATTATTCAATGTTGGTGATTCATCGGCTTCACACCTCCTCCACTATGCTGATAAGTGCTACAGAAAAAATCTAGATCTAGCAAAATTGTATTGAAAATTTGAAAACTCACTTTCTTTGGAAGTGAAGAAGAACTAGTTCCAAACTTCGGCAGTACAAGGCACTAAGGAGTGGGTCCCCTTACAAGATATGTTCATGTTATGCTTTCTTTCAAAAAGAAAGGAAGGAATCAGGAAGTCCCTTATTAACTGGGACTAACATTTTAGCGAGAATACAACCAATTATATCATACATGGAGGGACGTTGCTTAGAGCGATCCACAATCACTTGATTGCCCAGAGGTAGAAGAAATCCATCTTTTCCTGGCAAAAAGGCCTATTTTTGCCATCGAATGCTGTCTAACTTCATAGAGGCCTTTGATCAAGCCAAAAAAAAGAAAATAAAGGCAATGGATGACCCTCCAAAGGAGCAAGTATTCAGAGAATCACACATTGAAAGGGTCTTGAATACATGCACTACATGAAGGCCCTATTTTAATGGCAGTTCCAGAAATTAAACAAATCCATTACTTAGGGTGGCCCATGATGAAGTTATTCAAAGAAGGCTACAAGGTCGCGATCAGACACTTATTCCAGTATAAAGCCTTAGTGCGAATGATGTCGCAGAATGAGACATATGCAATCAAGAGCTTCCTATTTTTAATAGCTAGTAATAAACATGCCCTAAAGTGGATTGCAAAATTGCCAGTTGAATCATTTAGATCTTTGAAAGTGTTGACTGAAGCATTTATATACAAATTTCATGAATACTTCTCAATTATCTAAGGCACAAGCGCAAGAAATTCATCCTCTTGAAGGGGAACATCTTTATGATTTTGCCTTGAGATAGTGCAATGTTTGCCTTTATTGCCGCATGTTGTAAGAAGAAAGGCGCATAATATGGGAATAAATTATTGTATATGGAAAGGCTTTTTCATTTCCCCAAGAGGTACCTACTTCATTTCCTAGATTGCTCAAGTTATTGATCTAAGAGTCATCAGAACCTATGGAGGTATCTTGCAATATGACACGTTTCATGAAGGACAAAGAGAATGATCCACAAGAAGCGTTTGATTCACCTAAAATAATGGCCATGTTGAGATCTAAGAAAAATATGTCCCAAGACAAAGGGAAGGTTCTAATACAAGAAGAGCCAGTGCCTGGAGTTTTTTGTCCCCTTGTTAAAGAAAGGGAAGCTTCCAAGCTCATAAATAAACCAGAATATGATGTCGTTGCTCACTTGCATAGAATCTCGGCCAAATTGAGCATAGACGATATGCAACAGCTCTCTAAGGAGTCCCTTCAAGTGCTCATAAATGCGCTGGTAGATGAGTCCATCAAGGATCTATATTTGGCAGAGGTTGCTGATACAATTGAATGCAACGAGACCATCACTTTCATAGATGATGACTTATTGCTTGGAAGTACAGAGCATAATCGTTCATTGTTTGTAAGTGATAATCTAGTAGGAGAAAGGATTAATTACATTATGCTGGATCTAGGATCTGCAGGTGTATCAGGATGTGTCCATTTGTGCTCAAAAGCACCACCTTGGTAATCAAGGCTTTAACCAAGAAAGCTAGAGGACTATGGGGACTATCACCTTGACTCTGATATTCAAGGATTTCTCATAAAGGTCAATTATCATGTCATTAATGCTCCAACATCCTACAATCTGTTGTTTGGAAGGCCATGGTTGCACCGATACCAAGTTGTGGCATCCACGGTGCACCAATGTTTTAAGTTCTACCACAAAGACATAATGAGGCGCATATTGGCTAATGTATGACCATTTATAATTTCAGAGGCATTCTTCTCATAAGCCCAATATTATGAGTTGGCACCAAATGAACCAGAGCAACCAAAAGAATTGGCTAAGCCAACTGTGGATAGTGTTGGTTTTGTGTAGATGAATAGCTCAAGAGGGGAGAGGTGAATTTAGCAAAAAAAAATTATGGTTAATAAAACTTGATGAGCCAAGAGGAAGTAGTAATGCAGTATATATGTAATTCCATGTTTGATTGTATGAGTGGTTCACTTTCCAAGTTCAACTTCTCTTGGTCATTCCTATGTCAAATAGGTTGTAGTGTGTGTATGTGTGTGTGTGATAATGTAAGTGATAACATTATGCTTGATGAAGTAATGAAGGATATAAAATAATTTCTCAAGCAACTAATAAAAATAGTGAATTGCATGAAAGATAGAACAAGCAAGCAAATACGTACAGTTAACACAATTTTAATAGTGGTTCGAGAAACCCATCCCTATATCCACTCTTCCAAGGGCATCAACTCATTGTGCCTTGGGTTCCACCCATATAAAGGAAGTACACTAGTGTCCTCGACACTCTTCTAAATTTCAGCACTAGGGGGCATGAACAAGTATCCCCGATACTCTTCTAGATTCCAGCTCTAGGGGGCTTAAACTAGTATCCCCAACACTCTTTTGATTTTACAAGCTTACCAGTAAACTCACTGGTTTTAAAGATTATCAGCAAACTTATTGGTTTTCTGGAGCTCACCAACAACTCATACAATGTGGTTTTCTTGAGTTCACCACTAACTCACATAGCTGATTTAACAACAATCATTTTGTAAATTACATTGTCTCTTTTCTTAGGTTGATTTGTAAAAAGATTAAGCTTATATATAAAATGATATCTCATCGAAGCTCATTAGATATCAATGCTCTAGGTATATAATTATGATAGAACATTTAGGCTCATTGTCTATTAGTGCAATGGAGATTGATTATATAGGAGGAAGCATAGTCTGATTGAGAGAGGTGTTACTCGTTTGAGCTCTATTCTTATTTTTCTCTCAGCTTTCTCAACCTTCTTTATTGACACTGCACTACCTTTATATTGCTTCAAAAACTTCTGCCTATTGGATTTAGTTGGCTTTCTATTAATGTTGAAGACCGTTCTGATTTCTCCCATTGAAAAGCTGTCTTCTTGAGAAACTCACTTGTAGTTGGAAAGCCCGCAGTATAGTTCTTTGAAGAAGGCGCCTTTTCAGTTTTAGCAAATGTCGGATGAAGACATTTTTGGTTGATTGACTCATTCACTAGTTTGGAAAGATGCTCAATAAGCTTGAAGGGACGCATCCTCTAAGTATTGCAACCTTTCTTAGAGTGTAGACTGCTTTCCTTTAAATTTCTTTTTATTTCAGCTATCTCGAATTGTCCGGTCCACTTTATAAAATTTGCTTTGAATGAGATTATGAACGAAGAGTACAGTCAGGAATGTTTGGTAGAGATGGCTTCTACTCTTCATGATATGTCATGTTTTAGCTGAGGACTTTATCAGATCATGTCTTGAATTTGTCTCTTGTAAGTAATAGACAAAGTAACTCTAAGTAGATCCACATGATAGACTACTTTGTCGTTGTCAGAGATTATTGTATCAATTTACTTTGTCTTCTGGTTTGTTTATTATAAGTAATAGCTAAATCGCAGAAGCATAAACAAAGTTTCTTTTCTTCATTATTCATTATATGACATTCTCTTGACAGATGAAGTTTCCTTCATTAGGTGAGGTGACTTTGTCAATTGCTTTGTCTGTTATAAGTGGTAGATGATCTTTATGGTGCAAATAGAGCATCTTCACAGCAGACGAAGTATCTTTCACCAGATGAAGTCTTCTTCTTATCAGCCAAAGTACCTTTGTCTGTGTAAGTAGCAGACAATTCTTCTTGACAAACAAAGCTTCTTCCCTGATAGACAAAATATACTTTGTCTGTTGTTTATCTCTTGAGATTAGCAGACGAAGTTTCAGCCTATTAGATAAAGTCTTTCAAATGATTTATCTATTGGTTTGTCTATCATAAGTGACAGACGAAGTTATGGCAAGCAGATGAATTCTCCTTCTAGTTGCTTATATGATGGTTTTCTGTTAAGTAACCGACAACTCGTTGAGGCATGGATGACTTGCTTCTTTAAAGGTTGTCTAATGGATTTGTTTATTGCTAACGGCAGACAACTCTTACAGATGAAGACAACAAACAAACTTTTCTTCTTTAATTGCTATCCCACTTCTTTTTCATCTTCTATATTTTTTTAGATTGCAAACAAGTTTCTTAGCCTATTCAGTTTTTAGATGAGCTTTATATGATAGAGAAATGCTTGAGTAATTTTGTCTCCATTTGGGCTTCTTCATTTATCTAATTTCTGCTTCATTTTGTCTCTTCTTCTGCAAACTGAATTCATCTTTGAGTTATGGACAAGTGTTGATTATAATTAATTTTTCTATCTTGTCTGTGAAATGATTTTTTTGAATCTTCTTGAGGTAGATACTATCTGACACTGACTTTATCTGTAAACAATTTTCTTGACCACTCATTGAGGCTTGAGCTCCATGACTACAGATTTACTTGGTGGCTTCTTTTGAAAGTTTCAATGTCATTCTTGTCTTCGTTTGGTCAATGGATTGTGCTTGCTGATGCATTCACTATGTACACTGTCCACTATATTCAAATTACTTCCCTGTGTGTTTAGACCTATTTTTGCGATGCTTGGAAATATAATTGTTAGTACCACACATGTTCACTCATATATTGTTACTCATCATCAAAACATGACTTATTGCCACATACACTATTTGGTTCAATAGATAGAAGGCGATAACTAGTTACTACCAAAAGACAAGGGTCCACTTTACAAGAACCCTCATCACGAGCTTTACTTCCACAGACGACTCCATTCCCAGTGGTTCTGTCGCTAATGTCTTCGCGCTTTGAGATTGTGATAAGTATCTCACAAGAAGACAAGTTGAAACTTATGAAAGAGTTAGAAGTGCTCTAAGTAGACGATGATGAAGAAGATAAGTTGCCGGTTCAGCATTGGCAACCATCGCTGCACCTGGTCATTCCTACCCTAGCACCAGCTCCGCCAATTCAGAATGTATTCAACTGTAGGCCAATTGCAAATTTCTCAACTCCACAATCTTTTGCCTTCTAGGCTAGGACATCGACACTGAGACTGCTTAGAAGAGGATGCAAAAGAGGGTTAGCTAGACTATCAATAAGTAAGGGGCAAGCCATACCCCCACTAGTTGGACTTTATAATAATCAAGTTGCAAACTCTTTGCGAGCTCATATGTCGCCAAAACTGGCACCAGTCGAGAACACTTGGTCCCAGATCAAAACTCTGGGCTCAAGGAGAATAATAACTACTCCACTAACATTGTCACCTTTAGTGCCAAGCTACTCTTAAGTAGTCTAGAAACCAACACAGTCTTCGGATTTCAAGATTAACATTAGAAACAAAGTAAGAGACATCCTCCAATCTCGGCACCAAAAATAGTAAATGGAAAATCGGAGGAGGAAAATTATAATCCATGTTGGTTAAGTACAATTGGCCACTGGCTGGACTGACTGAGTCAGAAATCATTCAGGGCAAAGAATCTAAACTGCAGTCCTAAATGGAAAAAGAAAGATTAGTATTCAAGGAGATGGGTTTACCCTATGGATAATGGCGTACTTCTAATCTTCTACCTAAGAAATTCCTGTCTGCAAAAAATTTTCAAAAATTCAGTAAGGGATGCAGAAGGATGATTAAGCTCTTCGACATTTATCCTAATAAACCCTATATGTTGGTAACCAGTCTGCTCACCACAGTTCCACTCAAAGGAAAATTAAAGGGTCTTCAGGTATCCGAAAGATTAAATAGGTCTTGGTGCGGATAATGATATTGACATGGACAGTGATGAGGAGCATACTTCGAATTGCTCCTATGTGAGTATCAGGTCAATTATTGGTCCCACTATATGGAACTATCAGTCAGCTTATTTTGAGTCCAAGAAGTTAAAAACATCGCCCGCCCTATCAACAATTGCACATTACAATATGGTTTCCACCTCTCACCATGCATCAACAGAAGAGGGAGAATCTGAGTTTGATAACAAAGAATCACAAGAAAATTTGGAGGGACTTGATGATTGGTGTGCTATAGTAGGCAACCAAATTTAGAACCTTGCTCCAATTTTGAATTTCTATAGTAGTATGAGTAAGGGTCAATCCCATGAGAAGTGTCTTGCTTAGTTTTATGCAATGTGAACAAGAAAGGAGGGTTTCGAATGTAATAAAGAAAGTGATATAAAAGAAATCTATCGGAGAAGAAAACCATGGTTCAAGTCAACATCTATCATTAGAATCTCATAATTGATCATTTATGCAATTATAAATTAAATCATACTTTGAATATTCACCATTGGAATTATTTTTTCTATCTCTCTTTCAACATAGTTAATTAGAAACATGCAATCCAATTTACCCTAACTAATAAATAACATCAGACACATGCTAGAGATTTAATTTAATAGCAGCCTTAAGATTTGTAGAGATTGATGAAGCTAAACAACACAAGCACACGCGGTTGCAATTAATTTATTCAAATATTCTTCCTAAGATTTAATAACTGCAACAACAATAAATTATCAAACCCTAGTTGCTTTGCAGATTAGAGGGATCAAAAAACTACAGATTTGATATCTAACCTCGCAATAGATTATAATGAATAATAGACTAATAGATCTCCTAGCAATTAAACATAACAACCATAATCATGAATCAAAGAAAAATATTCAATACTCAAAGTATAAATTGAATGATTAAAATAAATTAGATATCACAGTATGTAGATTCTGAGGCTTTTGTCTCCTTAAACTAAGAATAAAAGTGTAGCCACACAGGGCTATGAAATCACAAAGAAAATAAAATAAAAGAGAGAAGAAAGAAAATTCTCTGTCAAAAGCTACCAAGAAGTCCTCTCCAAACCCTAGCAAAAGAAAGCACAAAACCCTAGAAAACTGCTATTTATACAGAGTCAAAAATATGCAAAATAATAATTTTTGCAAGTTTTGAAAAGTGGGGAATGGAGTCGGGCACTGTCGACGCTACCTCACTGTCTGGTGGGGTGGTGTTGTGAAGTGGGTTGGTGCCAATAGTGCAGTTTGCTATATGCTAGATATGCATCTACTATTTCGATCATAACTTCCTCATTTCATCTTAGAATTGATGATTTTTCTTAAATTGGTTAGATACTTTGAGATATAAAACTTTCATGTTGATCACTTTTTCCAAATCATTCTCTAAATGTGGCAAAATTAGTACACAAGTGATAGCATGAGTAATCTTCAGCTCCTTTTTGACATATTTTGATAATTTCTCTGCTCAGTTGTTCTTCATGTAGTCTTTATCTCTCAAAAATCCAAACATGAAAGTTGTAGAAAATTTTCTTTTGTTTCTAAAACATTTTTAATCAGAGGTTTATTGAGAGAGTTATGCCCAAAATATGGAGTGATGCTAAAATTGTCCAAAATCCTTCAATTGACTTCTTTTTGTACTTAACCACTCCAATTGTCTCTTAAATCAGAATATAAGAATAATGAGTGCATATAGGAGTTAAATAAGTATAAAATATTCAGTATTAAGGGAATAAAATATGATATTTTACATTCTCTTCAAATTCCTTCACACTTAACTCTTGCTCATTCTAGGACAAAACTCAAATTCACTCTCCCCTAAAAGATTATCAAGGTTGCAATTATCATAAACAAAGAATAACCAAAACTCTTCAAAACTTATAATATATCATGAAGAAATCATTCTCACATAGCTGTACAATCATTTAGTAAGCATTCTCTCTTGAAGATGAACTAAACTAAATAAGTAGAACCCTCATGAAAATAAACACTCTACAAGGGTATATGTTCTACTAAAATTCATTCTAATGAAAATGATCTACCATAAGCTTGTATATCTTCTCATTCTCCATCACTAGGATCACATGCATATCATGAATCATAAAGACTTTTAATGAGTTATAATGGGTAAAGGTGAGAAATATTTGGAGATGTAGCTCAAAAGCCATTGAAAGTAGTGAAATATAAATAAATCAACTCATGCTTAAATATATAAGATATGTACAATCATTTGTTTTCTTCAGCATCTTTCGCCTTTGAATACATGATGCATAAATAGACCCATTCCCTTAGAAATTTTATAATTTCTTTTTCTTTTTCTCCTTTTCTCTTTTTCTTTCATTTTCGCGTACATTTTCTTTTTCAATTTTAAGAATAATAATCTATTCTATTTCACCAATCATAGCTATTCCATAAATTTTGACATCCCCACACTTTATTTCTTGTATACTTATACATAGCAAAATGATAACTTATGCTCTACTAGATCTATGGCTTGGGTAAAGATATTATTTTTCTGGGCTTCAAGCTTATAATATAAGTTCACAATAAAAATTTATAAAGCTCAAAGGGGCTCAACAAGAGGAAAAATTAATCACAAGGTAGGCTATTTGGCTCATGTAGTTCAAAACAAAGAAGGCCTTAATCATGTTCATGCTTGCATGTATCAATGTAATCTCAAAGAGAATCAAAGCAAGTTCTATAGAAATGAATCCATGGAAGAATATCTCTTATGATGAAAGAGAATGAGATTGATGTGAATGTGTTAGTCTAAAGGCTCAAAATCTTATTAGCTTTTGTCTACAAAATTTAATCATCACCATTCTCAAGGAAAATAATTGAACCTAGCAATTGCAAATTGGAAGATTACTTATTTAATCATGTTATGAAATTTTCTAGTTCAGTTGAATCCTGCTGATGACATACTCAACCTCAACTCATTGGAAACCATCAAAACAAAGGGTAAAACTGACTCTCTCTCAATTTTTTTTCAAAAATAAAGTAAAGATAATAACAAAAATATAAAAACACAACCTAAACCTACACCTAAATCCCCTCCCCTATACTTATAACTTACATTGTCCCCAATGTAAAGTGAAATGTAAAGAAGATGTAAAAATAACCATAATAGAAATGCAAAAATAAGAAGAAAATAAGAAAAAGAAACACAAATTTCCCTTGGATTGCCTCCCAAGCAATGCTTTTATTTATAGTCGTTGGCTTGACTCACTGCATCTTTCTTCAATCTAGAGTAATTGCAAACTCAAAATAACGAAGCATGCAAGTAGATGGGTCAATTCCTTTAATATCTTTCATTATCTAATCGATAGCCCTCTTATGCTTTGTCAAAACCTACATAAGCTTTTCTTCTTATAATGCACTAAGTTTGCTGGAGATGATCACAGGCAAGGTTTCTCCATCTTTAAGGAACACATACTTGGGGTGATTGGGAAGAAGCTTTAAATCTGGAGTATATGCCTACAAAACAGAGAGTAAAAGGCTCTTGTTAGAAACTAGTAACTCAATGTAAGGATCATTACCTGATTTTGGTAACTTCAAAAAGTCATCCAATACTGCAATAATTTCCTACAAATCAGTACTTAAAGGTAACAACTCATTTTCTTTCTCAAGATGTTTACTAATGAGAATTTCTAATTTATCTTTCTCATCAATTTCAAAAACTTCCTGTACACAAGAATCAATAACATCAGTGGAGTAAACAGGATCGTCATCATCAGGATATGTCATGGCATCATAAATATTAAACTTAACAATTTTACCATCAAATTCCATGGTAAGTGTGCTATTGTGAACATCTATCTTAGTCTTGGATGTTTTCAGGAAGGGTGGGAGTAGTGTGATTACCATTCTCCATATCTAGCACATAGAAATCAATAGAAATAACCAATTCATTGAATTACATAAGAACATCTTTAACTACACCTTTTGGATAGGCATTGGATCTATCAGCCAATTGAATCACAACATTAGTTTTATTCAAAGGTCCAAGCCAATTGAATCATAACATTAGTTTTATTCAAAGGTTCAAGTTTCAAAGAAATATATAAAGAATATGACATAACATTAATGAAAGCTCCTAAATCTAATATGACCTTTTCAAATCTAGTATTACCTATCATGCAGGGGATAGTAAATATACCTGGATCTTTGCACTTTGTAGGGAGTTTTCTTTGAATGATTGCAGAAACATTCTCCCCTACTCTCACCTTCTCATATCTCTGAAGTTTCTGTTTCCTCTTTATTGTATACAATTCTTTCAAGAATTTAGCATAACAAGGTACTTGTTTAATGACATCAAAAAGTGGGATATTTACCTCATATTTATAGAAAGTCTCATAGAAATCTTTATAGTTCTTAATTTTATGAGATTTGCTGAAGCTTGAGGAAAAAGGTGATACTAGTTTATATTCAGAAAGTGGTGGAAACTTATGTTGAGTTACTTCATTATCCTTAGGAAGGTCCTTGTCTATAACAATACTCTTCCCTTTTTCTTGCTCTATTGGTGTAGGAGTTACTTTTGCTGGAATGTCGATCTTTTTACTATTCCTCAAAACAATTGCACTCACGGTCTGAGAAGGCAATTTTCTTGAATTTTGTGTCTCCAGCCAATTGATTGTGGTAGCTATCTGACTTACTTTATTCTCCAAATTCTGAATGCTAACCTATCTCCTATTGAAATTGAGGTAAGAGACTTAAAATGTCTTCTAAAGACGTACGCGAGTTAGAAGTTTATCCTTGTTGTGGTTTGGGTTGGTATGACTGCTTGTACTACTGGAAATTTAGGTGATTTTGAGTTATGGGCTGATTTATTTGTGGATTCCTATAGCTAAAATTATGGTAATCCCTCCATCTTAGGTTGTATGAGTTAGAATAAGGATCATACTTCCTCTTTGGTTGTCTAGAAAAACCACTCATTGCATTCATTTGCTCAATAGGTTCTTCTTGAAGAGTTGGGCACACATCAGTTGGATGTCTTACTACCGAATAAATTCCACAAGCTTTTGCTGTCTTCATATTTCCTATAGCCAATTGATGAACAAGAGAAGTTAGACCTGCAATCTGTTGTTCAAGGGAGTAAACACTTACCTCATTAACAAGCTTGGATACAAAGTCAAGTCTGTTGACAAATTATTGTGAGTTAGCTACCATATTTGTAATCAAATCCCTTGCAGTTTTAGGAGTTTTATCCGCCAAAACTCCTTCGCTAATAGCATCAATCATGCTCCTTTTAGTGGGAAGAAGTCCTTCATAAAAATACTAAATGAGTAACTGCTCACTAATCTAATAATGGACACAACATGCACATAATTTCTTGAAACGCTCCCAATATTCATATAGGGGTTTTTCACTATGTTGTTTCACACCACAAAATTTCCTTCCGAATATTGGCCACCCTTAAAGTTAGAAAATATTTTTTTAAAAATAACCTCTTCATCTTATTCCATTTTGTGATGCTCCCAGATGGTAAATAGTAAAGCCAATCCTTAGCGAAATCCTTCAAAGAGAATGAAAAGGCTCTCAATTTTATCTGCTCTTCAATCACTCCTATTAGTTTCATACTCATACACACCATGTGAAACTCCTTTAGATGCTTGTGAGGATCTTCACCTGCAAGACCATAGAAAGTGGGTAAGAGATGAATTAGTCTAGATTTTAATTTGAAATTAATAGTAGCATCTAAAGTAGGAAACGTTATGCATAAAGGTTGTTGATCCAAATTAGGTGTGGCAAGCTCTTTCAAATTTTGAGTTCCAGCCATGATTTCCTTCTTTTCAGAATTTCTCTAACCTTCACTCCTTAACCTGTGCAAAGTTCTTTCAATTTCTGGTTCGTATTGTAAATCACCTTGATTAGAAGATTGAGTAACAGTCATAAACAATTAAGGAGAATCTAATGAATCCTAAAAAAAAACTAAAAACAAAAAAATAAATCACAAAGCACAAAAATTAACTAAAATGCCTCCCCGATAATGATGCTAAAAATTTAGTGTGCTATCATAGGCAAACAAATTTAGAACCTTGCTCTAATTTTGAATATCTATAGTAGTGTGAGTAAGGGTCAATTTCACAAGGAGTATCTAGCTTAATTTTGTGTAATGTGAACAAGAAAGGGGGGTTTTGAATGTAATGAAGAAAGTAATATAAAAGAAATCTATCGGAGAAGAAAACCTTGGTTCAAGTCAACATCCACTATCAGAATCTCATAACTGATCATTGATGCAATTATAAATCAAATCATACTTTGAATATTCACCATTGAAATTATTTTTTCTATCTCTCCTTCAACAAAGTTAATTAGAAACATGTAATTCAATTTACCCTAACTAATAAACAACATCAGACACGTGCTAGAGATTTAATCTAATAGCAGCCTTAAGATTTATAGAGATTGATGAAGCTAAAGAACACAAGCATACGTGGTTGTATTTAACTTATTTAAATATTCTTCCTAAGATTTAATAACTGCAACAACAATAAATTATCAAACCCTAGTTGCTTCGCAGATTAGAGGGATCAAACAATTACGGATTTGATATCTAACCTAGCAATAGATTATAATGAATAATAAACTAGTAGATCTCTAAGCAATTAAACATAATAACCATAATCATGAATCAAAGAAGAACATTCAATACTCAAAGTATAAATTGAATAATTAAAATAAATTAGATATCACAATATATAGATTCTGAGGCTTTTGTCTCCTTAAACTAAGAATAAAAGTTTAGCCACATAAGGCCATGAAATCGTAAAGAAAACAAAACAAAAGAGAGAAGAAAGAAAATTCTCTATCAAAAGCCGCCAAGAAGTCCTCTCCAACTCCTAGCAAAAGAAAGCTTAAAAACCCTAGGAAACTGCTGTTTATATAAAGTCAAAAATATGCAAAATAGCTATTTTTGCAAGTTTCAAAAAGTGGGGAACAGTGAGTGATTCTTCTTGAATTAATTAGATAACTTTAAGATCTACAACTTTTATATTCATTACTTTTTCCAAATTATCCTCTAAATATGGAAAAATTAGTACATAAGTGATCATATGTGTAATCTTTAGCTCCTTTTTGATATGTTCTGATAATTTCTCTACTCAGTTATCCTTGATGTAGTCTTTATCTCTCAAAACTCCAAACATGAAAGTTATAGAACCTTTTCTTATGTTTTCAAAATATTTTTAATCATTTCAATCGGAGGTTGGGTGAGAGAGTTATGTTCAAAATATGGAGTGATGCTGAAATTATCAAAAATCCTTTAATTGACTTCTTTTTGCACTTAACCACTTCGATTGTCTCCTAAATCAGAATAAAAGAATAATGAGTGCATATAGGATTCAAATAAGTATAAAATATTAAGGAAATAAAATATGATATTTTACATTCTCATCAGTGATATAGATGATAAAGAAGTTGTTGATGACCCATCAATTCCCGAATTAGAGTCGAGAACTGCAAGTGAGGCTCATGAGTCCGATCATGACCCAAACCCTGACTATTCAGAGGAAGAGGAAGACAATGACTCCAATTCTTCCTTAGAAGAAATAACCTGTGGCATAGCTCCGCCAGAGTTAGAAGATGGTGGACAACCAACAATCGATGAACTTGAAGAGTTTAACTTGGTACAAATGAAGATAACCGCCTTACCTTCATCACCAAATTCTTGCCAGAACATGAAAAGCAATTACTAATGGATCTTTTCAAGGAATTTAAAGATGTCTTTGCATGGACATACTCTCAAATGATGGGGTTAGATCTGGATATTGCTACGCAATCTTTACATATCTCTCGAAATAAGAGACTAAGAAGCAAGTACTCATAAAGTTTAGACTTGACTTAGAGCAACAAATCATTAATGAGATTGACAAGTTTCTGGAAGCTAATTTCATTTGAAAAATCAAGTTCCCTAGATGGATCTCTGGTATTGTCCTCGTAAAGAAAAAGAATGGGCAAATCTGAGTTTGTGTTGATTTTCGCAATCTCAATGAAGCCTGTTTGAAAGTTGAGTGTCTGCTACCACATACAGAACTTCTTATTGACAGCACATCGCTCTATGACACATTCTCATTCATGGATAGTTACTTTGGCAACAACCAAATCAAGGTGGCACCAGCAGATGAGGCATCCATTGCATCTCGCACTCCAATGGGCATGTTTTGCTATAAAGTTATGCCATTTGGATTAAAGAATGTAGGAGCTACTTATCAAAGAGCTACGCAAGTTATTTTTATGTCATGCTTTACAAACATGTTGAATGCTATGTCAATGATTTGGTGGTAAGATCCAACGGTCATGATCAACACTGTCAGGATCTACGCACTGTCTTTATACGGTTTAGGAAAAATAAGCTATGTATAAACCCCCTCAAATGTGCATTTGGAGTTGGGTCAGGCAAGTTCTTAGGATTAATTGTCCATCATCGAGGAATTGAGGTGGACCCACAAAATGCGAAGGCAATAAGAAATATGCCTCCCCCAAGGAACCTAGATGACTTGAGAAGCTTGCAAGGCAAGTTATCTTATATCAGAAGATTTATTGCTAACTTAGCGGGAAGATGTCTGCTATTTCACCATCTACTAAGGAAAGATGTAGCCTTTGTTTGGGATGAAGCTTGCCAAAAAGCCTTCGATACCATCAAAGAATTGCTATGCAACCCACCAGTTTTGACTGCACCAACTAAGAGTAAGCCACTTATTTTGCCTGGGTGTTTGTAACTCAAAAGTCAAGACATTATTTCCTCATTCGTGAGATCTAGTTAATTTCTAAAAATGATCCACTTAAGTTCTTGATCACTCATCCCATGCTATTGGGATGGTTGGCAAAGTGGTCATTACTATTGTCAAAATTTGACATCATATTTATCTCGCAAAAAGCAGTGAAAGGACAAGTCCTGCTTGACTTCTTGGTAGTGCATCCAGTCGATGAAGAAGTTATTGTGCAAGAAGACTTACCAGATGAAGAGGTATTCATGCCCAAGTCAACACTCCCTAGCAAATGTACTTCGATGGTGTTACCAAAATTGTTGGTGTTGGTGTTGGCATTGGAGATATCTTCATCTCACCTCAAAAAGACATCCTCTCATATTATTTCTACTTGGGAAAGGATTACACTAATAATGAATCAAAGTATGAGGCATTGGTCTTAGGACTTCAAATTGCCTTCAATTTTGGGATTACAAAACTAGATATCTTTAGTGATTCAGAATTAATGGTCTGATAATTAACCAATGAATATAAATCCCGCTAGCCCAGTTTACACCATTATTATAATATTCCATAAGGGCTATTGGATCAGCTTTTTAAAGTCAACATTGGGCATGTTCCAAGGACCGAGAATACCATTACTGATGCTTTAGCAAACTTGACAACTGCTCTAGCCATTATTGGAGGCCAAGAAATCATTGTCAAAGTTAAGCAATAAAGCCGCATTCCCAACTCATATGATGAGGAAAAAACTAAGCGAGTGGAATGTGTAACTTGCATAGATGATTGGTGAATCCCATACATCGATTACCTGCAATATGGAATCCTCCGAAAAAACTCGCAAGAAAGATTAGCCCTAAGAAAAAGAGCTACTCGATATGTGTATTACAATAATACATTGTATCATTAGGTATGTAATGGACTCTGGTTCCATTTTCTTAATGAGGGAAGATATTCAATATGCACTCATGCAAGCACATTCCAGTGAATGTGGTGGGCATCCAATCGGTCAAAGATTATATAGACGGGTCAAATGCCTAGGATACTACTAGCCTACCATGGTCTCAGACTCACTGTAATTTCTCAAATCACGTCTCTACTGTTAGCTTTATGGAGATATTCGACACATATCACCATCAGAGTTGATACCTGCAAGCATCTCTTGGCCATATGCATGGTTGGGATTTCACATTAGTGGCCCAATCAACCCTCTATCATTTGAGGGACATGCCTATATTCTAGTAGTAATTGATTACTTCACTAAATGGGTGAAAGCTGACTCATATAAGAGAGTCAGAGTCAAAGAAGTAATCGAGTTCATCAAGTTCAAGATTGTGTATCGATATGGCAACCTTTACCAGATTACATCAGACTATGGCACTTCATTTAGGAACGAAGAAATGGAAAATTTTTGCCAAAAGCAAGGCATCAAACATGTGTTCTTTACACCATATCATCCATAAGAAAATAGCCAAGCTAAAGTATTCAACAAGGTGATCCCAGGGATTAAGAGAAGAATGGTAGATAAGAACAAATGATGATGGCATCTCAAATTGATAGAGGTGCTTTGGGCTTATCACACCACTCATCAGGCAACAAACAATGCAACCCCCTATTTTCTAGTGTTTGGAGTAAAGGCGGTCTTGCCCTTAAAAGTGCAATTTTCATCGCTAAGAGTTGCAATACACTCAGGGTTGACAACAGATTAATAAGCCAAGTTGTGGCTTGAGGAGCTTGATGCTTTGGATGAAAACCAATTACAAGTAAAATAAAGGATCGATTTGTACCAGGCCTGCATGGCCGAGGCATATAATTGATTGGTTAAACACCAAGCTTATCACCACTCATCAGACAATAACCAATTCAACCCCCTATTTTCTAGCGTTTGGAGCAGAGGCGGTCTTGCCCTTAAAAGTGCAATTTTCATCGCTAAGAGTTTCAATACACTTAGGGTTGATAAGAGATTAACAAGCTAAACTGCGGCTTGAGGATCTTGATGGTTTGAATGAAAATCGATTACAAGCCAAATAAAGGATCGAGTTATACCAGGCCTGCATGGCCGAGGCATATAACTGATTGGCTAAACACCAAGCTTATCACCACTTATCAGACAACAACTAATGCAATCCCCTATTTTCTAGTGTTTGGAGTAGAGGTGGTCTTGCCCTTAAAAGTGTAATTTTCATCACTAAGAGTTGCAATACACTCAGTGTTGACAATATATTAACAAGCCAAGTTGCGGCTTGAGGAGCTTGATGCTTTGGATGAAAACCGATTATAAGTTAAATAAACGATCGAGTTATACCAGGCCTGCATGGCTGAGGCATATAACTGATTAGTTAAACCCCAAGCTTCTCACTACTCATTAGACAACAACCAATGCAACCCCCTATTTTCTAGTGTTTGGAGCAGAGACAGTCTTGCCCTTAAAAGTGCAATTTTCATCGCTAAGAGTTGCAATATACTCAGGGTTGACAACAGATTAACAAGCCAAGTTGCAGCTTGAGGAGCTTGATGCTTTGGATGAAAACCGATTACAAGTTAAATAAAGGATCGAGTTATACTAGGCCTGCATGGCCGAGGCATATAACTAATTGGTTAAACACCAAGCTTATCACCACTCATCAAACAACAACCAATGCAACCCCCTATTTTCTAATGTTTGGAGCAGAGGCAGTCTTGCCCTTAAAAGTATAATTTTCATCACTAATAGTTGCAATACACTCAGGGTTAACAACTTATTAATAAGCCAAGTTTTGACTTGAGGAGCTTGATGCTTTAGATGAAAACCGATTATAAGTTAAATAAAGGATCAAGTTATACCAGGCCTGCATGGCCGAGGCATATAACTGATTGGTTAAACACCAAGCTTGTCGTCACTCATCAAACAACAACCAATGCAACCCCCTATTTTCTAGTGTTTGGAGTAGAGGCGGTCTTGTCCTTAAAAGTGTAATTTTCATCGTTAAGAGTCGCAATACACTCAGGGTTGACAATAAATTAACAAGCCAAGCTGCGACTTAAGGAGCTTGATGCTTTTGATGAAAACTGATTACAAGTCAAATAAATGATCGAGTTATACTTGTAGTGGCATGAACTAGCAATGGCAGAGCAAATTCTACAGCTGGACGGATGTTCTAGTCTGGGCAGCACAAGCAGGGAACAAAAAGGGTGCCCTCAGCAGGCAAAGGCAGCAATCCCTGCTCATCACCCTTAAGCCGGGCGAGATCCGAAAATGGCCTGTCTACAACTTTGCCAAAATGGGTCCCACATCAACTTTGGCGAGATCCCAGTCGCTCCTGCGGATCCGCTGGCAAGGACGCACAGT
>JAYJMB010029691.1:1901-36972 GCA_036873735.1 Pouteria campechiana | reverse complement strand
ACTTGGTTGTAAAATTTCTCACCTCTATGGGAGTAGGTTTAGTAAGAGCTTATTAAAAAATTGTTGGGTCCCGTAGACTGGCTTAACCCAAAAGGGGAGGGTAAATTGGGTTAATAAAAATTTATTGCTCAACCTCAGTTAGATTAATTTTCCTATTTTTGTGTTGTGTGCAATGCAAAATGAAATAAATAATAAAGTAATAATATGCAAGGAAAGTAAAGCAATCATACAAGAAACATAATTTTTTATAGTGGTTCAGGCAACCTTCCCTATTCCATTCTTTTAAGAGCACACTCTCCTTGTACTTTGGGTTCCACTATCTCATATAACGGAAATATAATAATGAACCCAAGACTCTTTTAGATTCCAACTCTAGGGAGTGTGAACTAGTGCCTCTTGGATTCTTCTAGGTCAGCTCTAGGGGGTATAATACGATGCCACACACACTCTTCTAGATCAGCTCCAGGTGGCATAAACTAGTGCAACATGCACTCTTCTGGATCAGCTCTAGGGGGCATGAACTCAGTGCTTCTGCACTCTTCTGGATCAGCTCTAGAGGGCATGAACTCAGTGCCTCTGCACTCTTCTAGATCAGCTCTGGGGGCATAAACTTAGTGTTATTGCACTCTTTTGGAGTCCAACTCTAGGGGGCTTAAATAGCTTAGCAAACTAGCTATGAAATACAATCCAACAGCCTAGTTCACCCCTTCCTAACCTTGTTCTCCTATACCAAGTTAGGGTAATACACAAATGAAAATACAAATGAAAGATTTACATTTTTACATAGTGTTTCAATGAAACGCTGAGGAAGATTGATTTGAGTAGCTCTTTTTGGTGTAGAAGATCTTTCCTTTGCATTGTAGAAGATGGCCAATTTATGAAGAATGTGAAGTTGGAAGCTCTTGAATGAATGAAGAAGGTTTAAGTTCTTTGGCCTTTGGTTGCTTGCAGATGAGAAGGTTAAAGGTCAAAGAAATCTTTAATATTAATGCAACAACCACCTTGGAAACATCCCTTAGCATCTCCTTAAGTAGCTCTCTCAAAAATTTGATCGTTGGAGAAGGAAGAATTTCATTGAATGCAGAAATGGAGGGAGGTGAGTAACATTGAATGTAGAAGACTGCTATGAATTTTTCCCATTAGAATGCGCCGCTTCTAATTGGTTCTAAACTATTGGAAATTCTACAATGCCATTCTTGACAGAGAAGAAAATGGTTTCTCAAAAACAGAAAGCTTCAATTAATGTTTTTGGATAGTCATTGCTATTTTTGTGCAATGGACTGACTGAGATGGGATTCAGACGAATGATGCTTTCATTCTATTTGTCCAAAGTTAATTTCGAACAAACTTCCACTTTCATTTTCTTTAGTCAGTAGAACTCCCTTGACTCACCTTGTCTAAAGTTAATTACAAACAGATTTAGGCTATGCTTGAACGTTCAACTAAATGTTAGCTTCGTCCAAAATCTGATTTGACTTTCTCCAAAGAAGCCTTGGTGTGTGCAAATTTATCCGAATAGTTTAGATTATGGAACTCTTAAGTATCTCATTTCTCTTCAATGGATTGTTTATTTATACCATCTAGAGAGGTTATGAATCATTTCGAAGAAAACGTTGCGAGATGCAGCTGTGTAGAACATTAACTTTTTGAACTTTTAAAAATAACAAATTTTTATTATAGTAGTTTTACTGTAGCAGACCACTATAATACCCATGAAGACAATGCTTTGTCCAAAGTTAAATTTTAGATAATATGAAGGTTGGGCCATTTGTCTAAAGATTAATGTAGGAATCACTGGAGCATCACTATAGTGCTTCATCTGAAGTTAATAGCTCCATCCAAAGTTTTTACTTAAAGTTATTATAGCAAATCATTGTAACATCAACTATGGCACTTTGTCCAAAGTTATTTTCGCTTTGTCCGAAATTCACTGTAGTAGCTACTGTAGCACTCGCGAAGACTACATCTTTTTTTCCTCTGAAACTTCCTTTAACTTACAAGATCTTAGCATAAACATCATTAGATTAATTCAAGTCATAAATAAGTTTTGTAAATCATAAAACTCATATAAAATAATCCTAACAAAAACCTTAAGAGAATGATATGAGAGCTCCTTAAAGGGAAGGCCCTTAGCAATATGCAAATTGACACTCTAGATACTTGGGATGAGCAATAAATCACCGATAGTGAACCAATTGAACCATTGGTTATGTTCTGGTGTTCCACAAAAATTTAGAGAAAAATATCCAAATCAATTTTGCTCTAGAACCACCTATTTAACAAGAGCTAATGGCACTCTCAAAGAGAAATTTGGATGTCTTCGCATGGGAGCCATCAAACATGCGAAGACTAGATTTAGTAGGAGCATGCTACAAACTTACAATAAATGGAAATCACAAACCTATTCGATAAAAGAAGCAATGTTCTCATAAGAGAAGAAGAAAGTCATTACTATAGAAGTCAAAAATTTATTGTGAGCAGATTTTATTAGATAGGTGCACTATCCCGAGTTACTAGCGAATGTGGTGATGGTACAAAAAGTCAACAGAAAGTGACGGATGTGTGTAGACTTCAAATCATTAAACAAAGATTCCTAGAAGGACAACTACCCACTCCTAAATATAGATTAGTTGGTCAATTCCATAGCAAGATAAGAGTTGCTGAGTTCATGGATGCTTTCTTAGGGTACTACCAAATCAAGATGCATGAACCCAATCAGGAAAAGATGTCATTCATAATGAATGTAGGCACATATTGTTATAAATTAATGTCATTTGGATTGAAAAATACTGGGGCTACATATCAGAGAATGTGAATAAAGTCTTCACAAACCAAATTAGTAAGAACATGGAAGCTTACATAGATGATATGGCCATCAAAAGTCGAAGCCGTAATGACCATATCAAAGATCTATACGAAACTTGCCAAACCCTCTAAGAACATAAGATAAAGTTGAACTGATAAAAATGGACTTTTAGTGTATCACAAGGGAAGCTCTTGGGATTCTTGATATCCTAGAGAGGGATAAAAGCCAACCCCAAAAAGATAAAAGTCATCCAAAATATGAAAGTTCCTAACAACACCAAGATAGTCTAGAGGTTGATGGGAGTATTAGAAAAGCTGAACTAATTCATGTCCAAATTAGTGGAGAGAAGCTTGCCTTTCTTCAAATCACTTCGCACAAAAAAATAGAGGAGGAAGCAGAAGCATTTGAGTGGAACAAATAATTGCAAGAAAACTTTGAAAGCTTAAAGGTATACTTGGAATCCCTTACTTTACTATGCTTCCCCAAAAGGGGAGAAGCCTTGTACATATATCTAGTTGTAGGAACTAAACCAGTTGTTGTAGTATTGTTCTAGGATAATGGACCTCACCAGCAACCAATATACTATGTTAGTAGGACGCTGAGGAACAATGAAGTTTAATACCTTGCAATGGAGAAAATAGTGTTCACCTTAGTAATTGTAACATGAAGATTGCACCTATACTTTCAAGGGTATCTAATTAGAGTTTACGCCAACCAACCATTGATGCAATTTCTCTAGAAGATGGAACTTTTAAGCCACTTGGTCAAGTGGGTAGTGGAGCTCAACAAATTCAACATTGAATTCCTCCTACCCACATTGTTGTCAAGGACAAATTATGGTAGATTTCATCATGGAATGTACAAATAGGGGAAGCAACAAATCAACCACACCCAAATAACAGTTTAGAACTAGCAGAGTTTGCCATGATACCGGTTGGTGAAATAGGCTACAAAAGTAGAATGCCCAAACTAAAATTGCAATGGAAATTGTATGTGTATAGATCCTCCAATAAAGCAGGAGTGGGAGATGAACTCATCCTTCAAAGCCCAGAAGATACTTCATTCAAATATGCTCTCTAATTTAGCTTCCTAATGACTAACAACACAATAAAATAGAAACCTTATTAGCAAAACTTTAAATAGCTCATAAATTAAAGGTGCAAGTATTACAAATCTACTGCGACTCCCAACTCATGGCAAACAGCTAGAGAAAGAGTACAGTATAAGGGAGTTGATGATTGTATAGTATTTGTTCTTTGCTTACAAAATGATGGAGCATATCCCTATTCTATTTATTTTACATACACCAAGGGAGGTGAATGAAAAAGTAGATATACTATCAAGGTTGGCACCTTTGTCCATGTTCGTAGCACAAAGAACAATACTGCTTCAACAATTGGTCGGTCCCATTGTAAAGGAATCTGAATAAATGGCTATGGAAGTCCAAAAACCATCATGGATGGATTTGATCTACTCTTATCTAAAGAATAGAGAGAAGTTGATGGATTTGCTAGAAGTAAAGAAGTTAGCATGGTTCGAGGTAAAATTCATCTACTTTGACGAAAACTTCTATAGCAAAGGGCACAAGCACCCATACCTATCATGCATGACAGAGAATGAGGGATAAAAAATTATTAAACAAATCCAAGAAAGGGAATACACAATTGGGGGCAAAATCCTTGCTTTTAATGCAATTAGACAAGGATATTACTAGTGCACTATGATTGTCGATTCGAAAGAATATGTGAAAAAGTGCAATAAGTGTAAGAAGCATGCAAATGCCCCATTTGCTTCCAACTACCAAGTTAGCAACCATCAGCAGTACTTGGCCATTCTACTAGTGAGGAATCGACATCCTAGGTTCATTTTAGCCAACAATAGGGAGGTAAATCACATAGTCATAGTAGTTGATTACTTCATTAAATGGGTAATAGTTAAGGCTATCCAGTCCATATAAGTAGCCTAAGTGGAGGGATTTGTACTAGGAAATATTATCTGTAGTGTTGGAGTACCCAATGTCCTGATCACAAATAACAGGACATAGTTTAATAGTAAGTCCTTCTAAGAATTATGTGCCTCCCATAAGATATAATAAAAGTTCTCTTCCATGGCCCATCTCCAAACAAATGAATTGATGAAAACAACAAATAAAAACATAGTGGATGGACTGTGAAGAGAGCTAGAAGGATTAGGTGCAAGCCCGTATAATGAGCTCTTAAGAGTTTTATGGGCACTCTAGATGCTTCCCAAGAGATCTACCAGAGAAACCCCTTTCATGCTCATCTACGTTTTGAGGCGATGATGCTAGTGTTTTAAGATCCAAATTAAGACTGCTTTATTGGACTGGTCCATCCATGAATCACAAGAAGGGTAGTCCAGTTTAACTGCAATTTTTATTTTTTTGAAAAATTGCCTGAACCTTCTAAATTAGATGGTTGGACTATGAAAATTGGTCTAGCCAAGGTCCATTTGAAGCATTTATATATCAAAAAAAGCTAAAAGCATGAAAGTGCGACTGCAAGAAGCCAACTGCAAATGGCTACCCTAAAATTTTCCCAAATCCCATCCTTACCTCCATCTCCCTTCTGCATGTTGCAACTCTAGGTTGCTACAGCTCCATTCATCATCATTGGTGAAGAGTGGCGAATAGATACTCTCACTGATGGTGGGTTTGCAAAAGATAAAACCCATTTATATAAAGATTGCAAACTTTGAATGCTAGATAGAAAAATAATGTTATAGAAAAACACAACAAGCGGTTCGTCGAAGGAGGAGCTACGATAATAATATGTTTTCTTATTCTCTGACAAATGAGAAAGAAGATGAGGTGGTGACTACTCGTCAAAGGTCGAAAGGGAGCAATGTATTTTTTGGATGGACCAGATTATTTGACAAACGGTTTCCTACTTTGACAATGAGGAGGCAGTGACGACTGTTAAAGGAGCTAGCAGATAGGGTTTTCTCTGGTGGAGAAGATGATGCATCACATTTACATAATGTTCCATTTTTGGATTTCTTAGTCTCTCCAACTTTTGTTCTAAAGATGATTGTAGCTGATGGCTTGGGGTGTTTAGGATGCAAATAAGCAACGAAATATGATGGAATTTTTTTAATTTGTTAAATATTTTATTAAATTTATTTTTAAAATTTGTATGAGTTCATAGTTTGGAGAGTTACTTATTTTTAATTTTTATATGCGTATTAAGTTTTTATATGATGTGTAGCTATTATTATAGGTTTTTAAGATAATTTATAATTATTTATATTATATAATTATATATTTAATTTATTTAAATCATAATTATGTCATGCTTACATCATGATTCAAAACTGTTTGAACCAAAAATTGAACTGATTGGATCTGAACCGAACATAAAAATGGTTCATCAAACTACTTGGTTCCAACAATATTAGGTGATACTAATTGAACTACGAATCCCTTCAGCAATAGTATAAAATTTTTACTCAGATCTGAACTAGGAAGCCCTCTAGACCAACCTCGATGTACTAGATGAAGTCAACACCAAAGCTCAAGAAAGGGTATCTGGGCATTAGAACTAGGTGAGATAATACTATGACAAACGGGTCAAAACAAGAAGCTTCCAAGAAGGGGACCTGGTCCTATAGGAAGCAAAGTTGAACAATCTAGCCAATATTAGAGGAAAGCTCACACAGACTTCGAATGGACAATATTACATTAGCAAAGTGCTAAACAATGGAGCTTACCAATTGCAAAGCCTCAATCATAGAAGCATCTCACACACTAAGAATATGGAACACCTGCAAATGTACTATTAGTGGAACAAGGAAGCCTACACTTATCTTTTTCATATCATATTACATTTAACAAATTAATGAAGAATATTTAGTCTTTTTCCTTTTTGATATGCTTTTTTAAATTGAAGCTATATACTCTCTCAAATTGCATCATTAGCATTAGTCCTAAAGGATGACTTTCTTTTTGCAATAGCCCTGTAATAAGAGTCCCAAGAGGACAAGAGTGACTCACGATGACATGAGGCTCCACATTGACATTCCCCCTAGAAGATGGTAGTGTAAGAGGCCCAACTTTGAATAACATAAGAGATCCAACTCCCAGCCTAGAAGATGATAACATAAGAGGCCTATCTCCGAGTAGCATAAGAGGTCTAGCTCCCAACATAGAAGATGGGAGCATAAGAGGCCCAGCTCCAAGTAGCATAAGAGGTTCAGCCCCTAGCCCAACATAAGAGATCCCCTCCCAACTTAAAAGATATTAGCATAAGAGGTCCAACTCCCAGTAGAGAAGACTATAGCCAAAGAGGCCCAGCTCTGAGTAGCATAAGAGGTTCAACTCTCAGAAGATAGTAGTATAAGAGGCCCTGCTCCAAGTAGCGTAAGAGGTTCAACCCCTAGAAAATGACATAAGAGGCCTAGCTTCAGGTAGCAGAAAAGGCCCAACAAAAAAATAAAGGTACCATCATCAAGGATAAAAGCAACATCATAACATAAAAGCAACCATATAAAGATAACTATGAAAGAATACATTCAACAAATAAAGAAAACAACTCACTTTCATTACTTTTCATAATTTTACATATCTTCGTCAAACTCCCCAGAAACTATGTCACTAACATCATCAGGGGGAGTTTATGAGATAACTTTCTTTTATAGGAATTAAAATTGTTAGAGTACAAAATTGCCCCTTAGACCAAAATCATTTTGCAATACTCAAGTTATATTGTAAGATGCTTAAGACATTCCTGGTGAGCTTGCCTTAGCACAGAAATGTGCTCTGCCTTTAAACGGGTCATCTCCCCTTGGAAAGATTCCTCCCAAAGCCTTGCTTCCGCTTCTAGGTAATCCAATGTTGTCACCTTAGAATTAGCAACTTTCACAATAGCATCATGCTCAAACTCAACCATCTCATGAGCAAAAATCGCATATTCATAAGCAAACTCCACCAACCTATGTTCAACATTTGCAGCATCTCTTTCATGAACAACTACCACCTCCTAAGCCTTTAAAACAAAAGTAGTTTCCTCAAGCTCCGCAAAATGCTTCTACGCTTCTTCAAGTACAACTTGGAGATTGACCCTTTTAACTATAGCTTGATCCTATTCATTCTTCAAAACTAACACCGAAGAATAGCGCTCCTGCTCTTATGTTATCTCGACCTCTAGAGCTGCAACATGCTCATGCTCTAAGACTAGCTCAGCTTCCACTTCTCTTAGATGATGTAAAATACATGATATATGATAAGCTCATAATTTATCATAATTTAATACTTAAATTCACATGTTTTGGATCCTCAATTGATGTGATTTCATTGATTTATAATCATATTTGTTTATATATTGCACTTAATGGAGTTATTTTCTATTTTAGGTATTAAAACCATCAAAAAGGAGTTAAAGATGACAAAAGGTATCATTTTGAGGTAATTTCTGGCATAAATTGAGGCTTATTCAGAAAAAGTTAACAATAAAGTTATGGCCCTTCGATTTATCTGTCTAACATACTAAGAATCACATGATTCTAAGTTTAGACGAGGAAGTTATAGATAAAATACCAAAATTGCTTCCAGAGCTTTAAAGACTCTGAAAATAACTTCAAAGGGTTTGAAAGAATTCTAAAATGGCTAAACGAAGTGATTTCAGAGGCATAATTGAGAAAGAAATTCTGGAGTTTTAAGAGCTTTTGGAAATAACTTCAAAGGTTCTCAAGGAGCTTCAACTAGTACTAAGAGAATTCAAAGGCTCTTAGGTAAAAGACCCAAACATCCGAAGAAGCTTACAAGTTCTAAAGGAGTATTAACTACAATAACTCAACCTTCAAAGGCTTTGAAGAGAAGTTTCAAAAGCTCTAAAGTTAGCTTACAAAAGAATCTAAAGACAAAAGCAAGTGCAGAAGCTGTAAAGGCATTTCAGTTGGCATTCAAAAGCTTCAGAGGCTCTAAAGTCAAGTTTTCAAACCTTTGAAGAAGTTTACTAGTTCTAAAAGGCATTTTTGGTAGCATTCATGACCTTCAGAGGGTCTGAAGTGCAGTTTTAGAACTCTGAAGAAGTTTAACAAGAGAATTTTAAATCAAAAGCAATTCCAAGTTTTTTAGAGGTTTTAGAAGCTAAGTAAATCAAGTTGTTGTGGCACTTTCAAAAGTCGGCAATGTAGTTCAGATGTGATTTCAAAGGAACGATTTTAGAAGAATTCCAATTTCAAAGTCATGTATGAGAGCAAGCTTCAGAAGGAATTTCAAGGTTTTAGAGAATTTGTAAGCAAGTTCAAAGAAGAATTAAGTTTTCAGAGATGCGTTCAATGGAAAAACTTGAGCTTCAAAGTTATGTAAACTGCTTCAAAATCATGTACATGGTCAAGTCGGAACTATAGTTTAGAATTGATTTTAGAATTTGTGGAATGTGAAGTGGTTAGAAGTGTGGAAGCATCTATTTTTAGAGTCCAAGACATGTGATAGCTTAATTTATTTTTAGAAATCTAGTTCTATGCATTGCAACTTTTGGGAAGCTATCTTTTCACACGAAAGTTCAAGTTATTCTTAGGATTGGAGTTTTATACATAAGAGGTGATGCAATTTGTGGAGAAGTGTACTAAAACCTTACTTTTAGGGTTAAAAAAGGGATTCACACATCCATATTTTGGGGGTAGAGAGAAAATAGAAAGGTGTTCACATCCAAATAAGGGAATTTGAGAAGAAAATCAAGGAAGATCATTCAAGCATCAAAGGGAAAGAGTTTTCTACAACTTTAATCTTCTATTTCTTTCAATTTAGTTCATTTATATTTGGAATCAAAGTTTCAATTTGAATCATTATGATAGTTATTAATTATTTAGTTAATTTTGATTTAATTATGATGTTCTAAATTTTGTTTATCTAGGGTGAGATGGATCTTAGCAATGAATCTTATATTGATGTTTGACTTTTGATTTAGATTATCTTCTTTCTCATTATTTCTTCCTTTCTATGCTTAATTCATGCATGTGATTGGCCACCATGTGCATGAATTGAGATTCATAATTTATGCTTGAGAAAGATAAATTAGGAATAGACTCTTGAATGGGAGAACATATGATGCAATGATGACTCATAGCCATTATATATGACTCATAGCCATTATACATGTGCAATCCATGTGAGCGATGATCTCAATTGAAGGTTCGCATATATCACACATGGGTGCCTAAGTTTAATAGTTTTATCAATGTTGAATTTGCATGGACACATATTAAGTTACATCCATAGGCACACCTATCATAGGACTTGAAAAAGGGTGGTAGATATTTTAGTACATCTGATTGATAATGAGAATAATGATAATTTAATTAATGCGATGCATCAAGATAAGTGAATTTGTTAGGTGAAGTTAAACCGTAGATATCTTTCCCATTGATTTTTCCTCACTTGCCCTTGAGACGTGTTTCCTAGATAGTTTCATTATGTTATTTAAATTTAGTGTTTTTAGCATGTCTTAAAAATCAAGTAACCAAATAATACAAATCTGATACAATTCTGGTACTTAGTGTGGTAATAAAACAACTTCTCATGGCCTTTATTTAGTCAGTGTAAGCATGCCTATGAACCAACATTTGCTCCATGTTGACCGCAGACTTGAAATTTAGCTCCTCCAAACTCTGCGATTTTTGTAACAATTACAAAAAGAGGATGGAATAAAACATTCATTATTAATGGAATGAATCAAACAATTTTCATTTTTATTGATGTCTTCAATTAATTACACTTGCATGTGTATATCAAAAAATTACATATTCATACCTTTGACCTCATCTTCATAAAGGAAGAAAATACTTGATTAAAAGAAAAGTATAATGCATTTAAAGACCCAAAAATAAAATATAATCTTTCTTAATTAAATATATGTATCTTTGGAATATCCAAGCACATTATGATGACTTGAAATTTAGGAAATCTTCTCAAGCCAATGGGCAACGAGGACAATATGACTCTAGGCTAAGTTGTTAAACTTTGGATCAACCTAAAGAATGAGTATTTTGATCCAATTGGTATGTCCCGAATGGAATCAAGACTGACTAATTTTGATTATTTAAATTGTAAGAAACCATAGAGATAGTAAGTGATTTGTGACCCAATTTGCATATCTCGGAAGGACTTAGGACTGGGTGATCTCTATTGTGACCTGAAAGAGACCACAAGAAAAAAGTAATTTGTGACCTAATTTGCATATCCCAAAAGGATTTGGGACTGGGTGATCGTATTATATTTAAACCTAAAAGAGACCAAAAAAAAGTAATTTATTACTCAATTTGGATATCCCAAAAGGACTCAGGACTGGGTGATCACTATTGTGTTTAGACCTGAAAGAGACGAGAAGAAAATAGGTAACTTAGGTTTAGCTTAGCTTTCTCACATTGCCCATGAGAAGCTTAGGAAGAGTGGGTTGGCTTGACTCAGTTTAGCTCAACTCTCTCAATTACCAATGAGAAGTTTAAGAAGAGTGGGACTAAGTTGACTAGGTTTGGCTCAGCTCTCTAAAGTACCCATGAGAAACTTAGGAAGAGTGGGACTAAGATAATTGAGTTTAGCTCAGCTCTTTCAAATACTCATGAGAAGCTTAGGAAGAGTGGGATAGGATGATAAGGTTTAGCTTAGCTCTCTCAATTGCCCATAAGAAGTTTAGGAAGAGTAAGACTAGGTTAACTGAATTTTGGTTGATTTGAAGTGGTTTTGCTAAGGTTTGACTAGGTGAGTCATCACTCAGTTACTTGGTCTTAGACTTAGGCTTTTAGATGACCTAATAAATAGTATTTGCTATGATCAATAAGTCATAACTCAGTAACCCGATCCTAGACTTAGGCTTGTGAGTGATTAAATGAGTAGTATTTTCTAATATCCCGTGAAAAACTGACAGTAGGTGATTTCAACTTTTAGCCTGTGAGAGACCGTAGAGCAAGGTTACATAGACTAAGCCTAATTACTTTTTTGAGTTAAATAAGCCTAATCATATTAGCATTAATAATAATGATTAATGCTGATTATATTCTCTAATTAGCCTTAAGATAATGAGTATTGTACATGTCATCATCTCCTTGGTTTATGAGGCATTTTCAGGATAGTTTTGCCATTTATAGGGTTTAATCAAGGTTTAAATAGTTTAATTGTGTTTTAATTGTTCAAACCGGCAGCATCCTGTTGTCCATTAGTCTATTAATCATGTGGGACCCACCATTACCACAGCATGGGTGGGACCCACATGTATCTATGGCGGGGCCATGGTAGAGTGCCCCCAGACACTAAGAGAAATATCCTGTAAGCTAAAAACCTTTGGCGTTAAGGAAGACATCTGCCTCGTAAAAAATCCTCAAAGCCTTAAGTCTAGGAAAAAGTTTATCTCTCAAATGAGCAAATGAAGGAGTATTTATAAGCCCTTAGGGTTTGACTCTGCTCTTTGGGGGTGGATTGTAAAATTCCCAACTATATTCCTAGGGAGGAACTTGTAAAGTTTTCAACTATGCTCCTCGAAAGAAAACTGCAAATTTCCTAACTGAGCTTCTTGGGAACGGAGTTAGGGATTTTGCCTTTAACTACACTCCTTCGGGGCGGTCTCAATGATTTTGCCTTTGAATGTGTTCCTTAAGAGCGGTGTTAGGAACCTTGCCTCTAACTGTGCTCCTTGGGAGTTGTGTCAGGAATTTTACCTTTGACCGTGTTCTTTTATAAAAGTGTTAGGATTTTACTTTTGACTGCACTCCTTGGGAGCAGTGTCAGAAACTTTGCCTCTCCTTAGGAGTAGTGTTAGGATTTTGTCTTTTGTTGCGCTCTTTGGGAGCAGTGTCAAGATTTTGCCTTTGACTGCACTTATTAGGAATGGTGTTAAGGATTTTACTTTTCATTGCGCTCCTTAGAAGTGTAGTCAGGGATTTTGCCTTTCACTGCACTCCTTAGGAGCGAAGTCAAGGATTTTGCATTTGACTGCGCTCCTTAGAAGTGGTGTCAAGGATTTTGCCTTTGATTACACTCTTTGAGAGTGAAGTTAGGAAATTGGCCTCTAAATGTGCTCTTATGAGCGGTGACAGGAACTTTTGCCTTTGATCATAATCTCAACCCAATTTACGTGTCTTTGCATGCATTTTCCAATAATTTTGATGTAATTCAAAATACCACTTGAATTTTTAAAATATTTAAATAATAATCTTATGAGGTTTGGGTGATTATTTTAGAATCCCAGATTAATTCCAACTTTATTTGGGAATTTTTGTGCTGGAATTATTCCATGAATCCCCATGGGCCCCATGAAATTCTTTAAATCATCACACCGAAGTTCCATGACTTCAAAATCCCATTCATGCATAGTAGTTTTGTCATGGATGTCATCTTGAATTTGGGTCAATCTGCATGTCCCACTAACCATACTTTTGCAGGCAGATCTGGACCGTTAATTTTAAACCATGAGCCCCATCTGATTGTGTTCAGTATTTGGGAATTTGGTAGCCTGCACGTTTAATCCTCTTCAGACTCGAGATTCAGCTGGGATTTTAATAATTGTATTGTATATCTTGGGTGGGCCCATGCCTGTTTTCCATGCAAGACAGGCGCTAGACTTTTACCTTGCTGACACATGAATATGTTTCTGATAAAAATGTTAGCAGCAAATTAATTCTAGGACCGGTTATCCAAAACTCCATTACGCTAGAATTTTATGAAGTCAAGTTGGATTTCCTCGCTGGATCAATTTCAGTTAACATATTTCATTCTAATGAAGCTTGACCGTGCATTCCGACGGAGCACATGAACTGCATGCCCTTTTGTAAATTCTGGTTTTCAACTACGCGCTTTTGGGCCTGCCACGTTGATTACGTGTGCTGAGGCCTCGTTTACACTTTAACTACGCTTGAAGGTAGCGTAGTTAAGCCTCCCATCCTTGCGACGCTTTGTGCTTCTTACGTGACTTGCGCTGATTTTCCCACCTAGCTACGCTTTCTGCTTCTTACGTGACTTGTGCTGATTTTCCCATGCTACCTTCTGGCTACGCTTATTGCTGGAGAGAGGGCTTTCCTGTTACACTTTAACTACGCATGCTGGTAGCGTAATCTAGTCTCTCTCCTCCCAACTATGTTGCAACATTACCGAAGCTACTTGTAACCTTCTTTCCCTTCGTCCACGCGCGTAGGTGGAGAGATTGAAATTCTATTTTCTGCCTTCGTGTAGCCTTGACTACACGCGTGACTGAAGGTAATAACTTTTCACGCCGCCTACGCAACCAGGGATTTACAACGCTGCCTTCACGCCCTCTGGATGGAGAAGCTTGTCTACGCCCCCTATGGGTTTTATGAAGGAATTCGATTTGTGTTCTGGATGCCATTTCAATGTAGCCAACGCTGCTTGCATCGTTGCTGATCATCTGCTTGACATTTCAAACCAGAGAATGGCGGAACGAATTTAGTTCAGAATGGGTTGTTAACATCAATCCCTTGATTACATGTCCCATTGAGCATTGAATTGATTTTATGCTTTCGATATTGATTTTCTGTTGTCCAACAAATGCCCCCGGTGGTCGAGCAGCCTGGATAAGCATTTTGATGAAATGAGCACGGTGGTGGCCACCGTCCCTTTCGAAAATCATGATAAATTCTATTTTAACAATGGGATTTAACCACCTTGACTATGATCATGAGTTCTTTTGCACGGTTTAACAATTACTCTTCTTTTGATCTTGACCGTGTATTTGAAATGTCATAAAACATTGATGGGTTTCCATTCTAGTAAACTTTCTGCACAACCTTTTCTGCATTTCTTCTTTTAGCCATCTGCTAGGCTCAACAGTTTTTTGAATCACCATCATCCACTTTGTCTTGAATGGTATCAGCAGCAACATCTTGGCCGTCAATTTGAGCTTCAAAAAGCTGCTACCTTTTACCATTCTAAGGAACGTTTCTAGAGCCCTTTTTAAAGCTTGCTTTTTCTGGTATCTGGTATCTGCTAGGCTCAACGGCAGCCCCTTGTCATGCCTATAAAGTTGCTCAAGAAGAATGCCATTGCATCTTCTCCTTTCCAGTTTGCAGGCATTTTCAAATGTGTTGATCGTTGCCACCCATAACTGGCAACAATGCTTCACAGGTAAGGTGATGTTTAATCAAGAGGGGCGACGTCCCTTCCAAAAACACTCCCCCATTAGATGCGCCTTTTTTTCCCGACTATAAAAGACGTATTGTTGATGGGTTGAGAAAAAGTGGGTTGAACAGAGCATAATCCAAGCCATCTGGATTATGGAACAGAGATATTTTCCATTGCGTGATTTGTCTCGGAGTCTTTGAGAGTGGGTGGTGCGCGGATTAGAGCTTGAGGAAGATAGTCGATCCTAAAAGGTATGCTTCTGCTGCGATTATCTTCCATTTAAATAGCAATAGTAGTGTCAGAGCAAGAAAATGGGATATGAGTTTTGCCATTTTGACATTTAATTGTGTGAAATTTGTGAATTTTTCTTTAATGGTAAAATTTTTGATCTACTATTTCTGGTTGATTCATTGGTATCGCCATATAGTGCTCTTTGAGACAAATCCAACAACATATTATATGCGAATATGGACTTAAATTGGCTCCGTTATGAATTTTAGAATTTTTTTCTTCGGATGCACTCTGGCTGATCGACTTAACAAAGATGGATTTTTTGCATTTTAGTCCCTATAATTTTCAATTTTTGCAAAATGGCTTAGGGTCAAAGTGCAAATATTACAAAAGGTATTTTTGTAAATTTTTAGAAGTTAGGGTGTTTTTTATAAATTTTTGGAATCTAGGAGCATTTCTATAATTTTGCAAACTATAGCCAATGGGGCGGATGGGCCGAGGCCCCTGCCTTCGTCCAGTGGTTTTCTTCTGTTCAACCCAGCATAGACCAGGTCCAGGCGAAGCCCAGTCGGAACAAACCTAGGCCAATCCACAGACCAGGCCCAGGCAGAGCAGGCTGGCGGTGGCGACAGCGGCGGGCGATTGCTAGAGGCGACAGACCGGGCCAGAAAACGGCTGACCAGTGGCCATATTTTTTGACACACCCAAAAATTGCCCAAATAGTCATTTTTAGGGGTTTTTGACCTTCTAGATTCATTTATGGGCTCAGATTTGCCAAATAAGACCTCCAAATATGATTTTTTATTTTTGTAATGATTAATCATGAATTTATATGTATTTTTTAACTTTGTGATAATGATGACTTTTATTAATACATGTTTTTGGTGAGTGAGAGTATATTGGAAGGATTATAGGGATTCTCACGTACTTATTTAATAAGTTAATAGGAGTTTATTTTGAAAATTCCTTACTTTATTCACTTAATTAACATGCTCGATGCATATAAATAAATTCCTAGGTTGTTTAACTTTGCACATATTTATATGTTGATTTTATTGGAACAGATGTACATAAATTGATGATTGTATGCATAACATGTTTTCTCTTTTTACGCCTTTTGTGAAAAGATTATTAATTTATGTATTGATGTTACAAAGTATGTTTTATGATATGAATAAGTGCTGAAAACAACAATTGATGCCTTATAGGTTACTTGAATCAGATTGTACCCATGGTAACTAAGACTCTTTGGGCGAATCTTAGTCAGATAGACAAATTAGATGGGGAAAATTATGAAATATGAAAATTCAAAATTGAATACATGTTAGAAGAACAAGAAATTGGTGATGTCCTAACATTAACTATGGAGGATCCTCCGAAGGATGCTTCTCCAGCTCAGGGAGATGCTACTCTAGCACAAGGGGGTGCTACTCCAGAACAATTGAAGGCATATTCTGAATAGTGGAAAATAAATTCCTATATGGCAGAAAAGAAATTCTCGTGCTTGCATCACGATGCTTAGTAGCATGAGGAATGACCTTATGTTTGCTTTCACTGGGATTGTTTTTGCCAAAGTCCTAAGGAGACTCTGAAAAATAAATATGATAGTAGTTCTAGGGCTCAACTTAGAAGACTCACCTTGTAGTTTGAGAATTATAAGATGAATCTGGAATATACCATGAGGCAACACATATTGGAGATGTCCAATATGATTTTACAACTACAAATTGTTAGCCATATGCTTTTAGATGAGCAACAAATTGCAGTCATGATTCGGTCTCTCCCAAATTTATGGGAGTATATGAAGGCGAATATGACTCATCATAATAGTACAAGAACTTTCGATGATATTGCACACCATCTGCAGTTAGAGGATGATCGTTTGGTTATGGCCAAGCCCTCTTCTCAAGCTCTAGTATTGCAGTCTGATTCTACGCCCAAAAATAACAGTTTTAAGCGTAAGAGAAACTAAAAAATGAAAGGGAAACAAACTGAACAAAGGAATCAACACAAGGGTATCTAGCGCAAAAGAGGGAAGCGCGAAAATAAGAAGAAGGACAATAACAACTTGAAATGTCTCAACTGTGGTCAACTAGGACATTTCGATCGTGATTGCACTGAAGCCAAGAAGGTAACTCATATTCCACAATCTCTCTCTTGTGCATATGTTTCTAGCTTGGTCATGCTAACAGAATCTCATCCATTGTGGATTGTAGACTCAGAGGCAATGGACCATGTAGCTTAAGACTGCGCAGCATTTGGGGAATACCATCAAATACCTACAAAATCTCAGTGGATATTTATAGGAAACAATTCCAAAGTAGAAGTAAATGGAATTGGAATGTGCAAATTGGACTTACAAGGTGGACAAAGTTTACTACTAAATGATGTCCTATATGCTTCAAATATTCAACAAAATTTAGTTTTAGTTACTGTTCTTCTTAAGTTAGGATAAAATTTGAATTTTTCTAGCAATGGACTTCAAATTTTGAAAGGAACTACATGTATTGGTTATGGAACAATGTATGTTGGTTTTATCATTTTAAATTCTACCAATATTGGAAATTGTTTTACAATGACATCATCTTCTATGAGTTTCAATGATGATGTATTATGACATGCTAGATTAGGTCATATAGGCCAAGACATGATGAATTGTTTGGCTTGAGATGGACTGATGGGTCAACTCACTAAAGTTTCATTACCAGTGTGTGAACATTGCTTAGCTGGTAAAGCAACCGGAAAGCCTTTTGGAAAGACATCTCTTGCCTACAACTTATTTACTCTAACATTTGTGGTCCTATGAGTGTAAGGGTGAGGCATGGTGCCTCCTATTTCATCACATTTATTGATAATTACATACGCTTTGGATATGTTTACCTAATATCCCATAAATTTGAAGAATTGGATTGTTTTAGAAAATTTACAAGTATGGTTGAGAATCAGTTAAACACCAAAATCAAAGGATTACGAACAGACCGATAGCGTGAGTACTTGTCAGAAGAATTTAAGAAATTTTATAATAAAAAGGGTATAGTTAGGCAGTTGACAATTCTATATACTCTGCAACAAAATGGTGTTACAGAGATAAGGAATAGAACCCTTTTAGATATGGTGAGATCTATGATGCCATGGGCAAAGTTACTTATCTCCTATTAGGGAGATGCTCTTTTGACTGCTGTATATGTACTTAATTGTGTACCCTCTAAATTAGTCACACCAACGCCCTATGAGCTATGGACTAGAAGGAAGCCTAATCTTAGCCTTGTGAGGCCTTGGAGATTGGCAACCTATATTCATAGCATGTCTCACAAACATGGAAAGCTGGGACCAAGAGGGAAGAAGTGTATCTTTATTAGATATCCTGATTCTTCCAAGGGATACGTGTTCATTAATGAACATGATGATGGCACTATGACTGAAATAGATTCACGAGATGTTACATTCTTAGAGAATGAATTCCCTATCAAAGGAGAAATTGAGAAAAATATTTCATTCATTGAAATGAATGAATCTAATGAAATTAGCGAGCAAATTCAGTCTATTGAGTAGGATAATGATCCACTTCAACTGCTTGTTTTGAGTGGGAGCATTCAGCCAAATTCTTCGGAACCCTCATTAAGGAAAAGTAATCATCCGTTTACTAAGTACCTCTGATTTCTAATCGAAGGAGAAGCGCTTATGGTTTTTCCGTTACGTGAGGATGAGCCTAAAATAGTTTCTGAGGTGCTCTCATGCCCTACAAAGGATAAATGGAAAAAGGCAATGGAAGAGGAAATAGACTCTATGAGATCCAACCACGTCTAGGACTTGGTTGATCTTCCACCTAGACACAAGGCTATTGGGAATAAATGGGTTCTCAAAATCAAGCGTAGGGCCGATGGATCCATAGAAAGGTATAAATCATGCCTTGTAGCGAAAGGATTTACCCAAAATGAGGGTATGAATTTTGAGGATACTTTCTCCCTGATTGTGAGATTTACCTCAATCTGATTAATTCTAGCCATCGTCGCACATTTGGACCTCGAATTACATCGGATGGATGTAAAGATAATATTTCTTAATGAAGAACTGAATGAGGAGTTCTACATGAATCAGCCAACTACTTTTGTAAAAGCAGGTCAGGAGGAAAAAGTCTGTAGACTTAATCGCTTGATCTATGGATTAAGACAATCATCCAGGTAGTGGTATTTGAGGTTTCATCAAGCAATATTAACATTTGATTTTTCAATGATTGATGAAGATCACTGTGTATGTCAAGAAGTTCAAAGATAATTTTGTAATATTATCTTTATATGTGGATGATATTCTGATAGCCAGAATAAATAAGGAGTTCATCACCATTGTTAAGGAATGGTTGTCCTCAACTTTTGAGATGAAGGACATGGGTGAGGCAAGCTACATTCTCGGGGTAAAGATCCTGAGAGATCGATCAAGAAATTTGATATTTCTTTCACAAGAGACATATATCAACAACGTACTTGAGTGATTTCATATGCAATATTACAATCCCATAGACACTCCTATCGCCAAGGGTGGTGGCTTGAGCCTTGAAAGATGTCTAAAGACTCTAGATGAAATCAATGACATGAAGAAAGTTCCTTATGCTAGTGCAGTTGGCAGTTTGATGTATGCCATGATGTGGACCCATCCAAATATTTGTTATGCCATAGGTTTAGTCAGTTTATACCAGTTGAACCTAGGATGTGAGCACTGGAAAGCTGTTAATCAAATTTTTAGATATCTCAAAGGCACTGCAAACTACATGCTCTACTATCAAGGACATGATTTGCAACTAAGGGGATATACAGAAGCTGATTGGGGTGGTGACCTTGGCAACTATAAATCCACATCTGGATATATATTCTCACTAAATAATGGAGTCATATCTTTGGGTAGCAAAAAGCAATCATGTGTAGCATTATCAACCATGAAGGCTGAGTTTGTAGCATGTTCAGCTGCAGCACAGGAGATAGTTTGGTTGAGGAGGTTTCTACTACATCTAAGAGGCAGTGTTTTGGTTGACGGGCCTGTACGTTTATAGTGTGATAACCAAGCAGCTATTGCACATACGAAGGACTCTAAATATCATAGTAGAACAAAGCACATCGACATCAAGTATAATTTTGTAAGAGACATCGTAGCCCAAAAGTTCATGATACCTTAGTATGTCTCAATGCATAGGATGTTAGCTGACCCTTTGACTAAACCTATCACGAGAGATGTGTTTATGGGTCATGTTAAATCCCTGGGATTAACTATATCACTAGTACTGTTCTTTCATTAACTTATGTTGAATAAATACATTTTGATTTGAAATCTTTGTTGGAATTTGTAGTGTTACACTTATTCATAAATAAAATATGTATGTCAGACGGGTAGAGAGATTAGCCTACTCATACAGGCATTTACATTTGACATTCAGAGAATGTGCAAAGATGAGACTGCTTATTTGTCAAACTCGAGGGGTGTTGGACTTAAGCTTATGTTGACTTGATTGGCAATCATGTTAAGATCATTAGTTGTATGATCAAGGGTTTTATTGGTTACGCTATACCCATAAGATAGTCAGATGTGAGACCTTGATAAGCACCTAGAGATGGCAGCTGTCAAGTAGGCTCAAGTTAGGCATAGTTAGAGGAACTGTGTGCATAAACTAAGATCTGTATAGTATTTTGAGACAGACATATACTCTTTTTGAGAATTGCCTCTACCATAGAATGTGTATCATGCCATAGTTGCTAGATGCCAAAAGTAAAGAAAGTAAGCAAGAGTTTCTCTACTTCCTCACTGTATGAGTTCTTTGAAGGCTAGAGGAGCTTTTTAAGAAGCCTCAAGGGACTTCTTGATATATCTTGAAGTGAAAGTTCAATGACTATTATCTTAACATTTTATCAAAGGGTTACAATTGATACAACCTAGCGAGACATATCGAAAAAGCTGTTGGCTGAAACGGATAGGTAGGATCTGAGAAGTTAGACTGAATATTTTTTTCACATTGAGATCTACATGTGATTTTCTGGCTAGACAATCATATTATGGTATAATTGTGGATACATGGTAAATGTGCGGATATGTTAAGCATTAATGAGAGATTAAAAATGCTTGAATAATAATGTGACATAAAATCAGTTTGGGGTAGATCGAGTTGTAATTTTTTCTTTAGGGTTGTAGCCTCCAAGTATCTCTAACAAGTGCATGGTTAAGCTCCCAAAGTGCAGGGTTAACTCACTAGTCACTCAATCCATTTGGCTATATGATTGATATCTAAGATCTTCCTTAGTTTTCATATATATTCCAAAGCCCATCATGTGTGAGTGGGAGATGTTAAATGTTGCCACCCATGACGGGTAGTAGTGCTTCATAGGTAAGATGACGTTTAATCAAGAGGGGCGACGTCCCTTTCGAAAACACTCCCTCCCCCCATTAGACGCGCCTTTTTTCCCCATCTATAAAAGGCAAATTATTGATGGGTTGAGAAAGAGTGGGTTGAACAGAGGTCTTAGCATAATCCAAGCCATTTGGATTGTGGAACAGAGACATTTCCTATTATGTGATTTGTCTCAAACTCGTTGAGAGTGAGTGGTATGCAAATTAGAGCTTGAGAAAGATAGTCAATCCTAAAAGGTATGCTTCCGCTTTGATTACCTTCCATTTAAATACCAACAAATGGTTCTAGCGTTTTACCACCATTTTGATGAGTTCTCATTGAGAACTTTATGTCAGTTCTTCTTCTGCCATTGTTGGGAGGAGAATAACCCATTTATAGCTCCTTGCACATCACTGCATTTGCTATTCTCAGAGAACTTAATTCATTACTTGACTTATTGATGGGAGAAGTAAGATATTTGCCTTCATTGAATCTGCAAAACTCCTTAGCAACTAGCTACATTTTCCCTTTTAAAATGAGTGAGCTCTGCTGTGTTGAAGTTGAATGGCAAACATCATCTTGCTCTACTGCTGATGAGAATTATGGCTATTCGAAGTGATTGTGATTGCACCTAAAAATCACCCCATTTCGAAAGAGGTGGCTGATTATATATAGTTTCAGCAGCCTTGCCATTCACGTGGATTTACCCAATACCCCTCCATTCATTCGTTACATCCTTTATATATGTATTTATACATTTCCCTTATTTGCACCATTTTCCTGGAAGAAGGCAGAGTGGGTAAACGGTATTTTCTACATAGCCAATGGAAACCACAATTGCTTGAGATGGTTGTGTAGACTGTAGATTGCTATTACTTCTTTCTCACCTTTTTTTTCAATGCACATTTTTCCAATGATGTTGTTGGGGAAGAATCCCCCTGCTCATGTAACATCCGCTCATGACGCCTCACTTATGACCAACTTGTTGCTGGAAAATTTCAAATGGAATGGGTTCTTATTGTTGGAAGCATCTAGATGACATGGATTTGGCTGGGGAAAGACTAGTGTTGGCTTGTTGGAAAGAAATGGCAAGTGCTCATGCACAAACATTTAGTTGAAGATGGCTTTTTCGGATGACCAAGTAAGAGAGAAATTCTATTGGGGCCCAAGTGACTTGATGCAACTCAAATGGGAGATCTGTTCAATGTGTAGGAAAACAGGTTGCAGGTGCTGATTAATTCAACACTCATTTCTAGTGGGCTCAGCTAGGATGAGGCCCAGCGTACTTGTTGGTGAGCCTAGATGGAGAGCAAGCCTATAGGGAAGCCCACCTCATGGCAGGTTTTTATGATGCAGCCCATACGCCGGTGGGCTTGTTACAAATAGCCACTTGCGGGCTTGGTTACTACAAGGCCCACACCTTTGGGCTTTGGTAAGATGAACCCAACACTGTGAAGGCATCTTGATGGAGGGTCCATTGCCTAATGGGCTTGCTGTGAGAGGCCCAACTATGTTGTAAGCTTGTTATGGAGGGACACATGGGTTTTATTATGGAGGGCGCAAAAATACATGATTTTGTTAGAAAAAAGCCCCAAATTCATGGACTTTGTTGGAAAAATACCAAATACATAGGCTTTATTGGAAAAAGCCCAAATTTCATGATTTTTGCCGCATTCAAAATTCTTGTCTTGATCCTTTATAAGAAGCATGTTTTCTTTCAAATACTTATTGACTTGCTACTTTTAAACCACTTCATTAATTGATTTTGTAATTTCTTTGATAGCTATAGATCTCAAAAGCAAAGCAACTTCTCCATCATCTATCATTTCTCTTGATCGTGTAGATTTTGGTAGATCCATGCCTTCTAACACATTCTAATAGCACTGCCTGTGGACAAAATGCAACAATATTGAGAGGCAACACAAAGGAAGGAGAGCTTCTTGCACCAGTACCTTGCCCATTATGCTATTGGTAAAAGAAGACACCCAAGGGTAGGGACTCACAATCCAAGAATGCAATCTCCTTCTATAAGATGAAGAACACTAATAAAGGCTTCTTCATTTGGGATAATGTGGAGTTTCGAAGGCAGAAACTCCTTGGTTTTGTTTCCAGTGATTTGGGACACTCCCCTATACAACATTTCCTTATGTTGGGTATAAGAAATCAGGGTTGCCTATTCTTCCTTCACTCCAACCCTTCATTTATCTAGAAGGAAGGCGTAGCCAATGAATTTTTATCAGCGAAGGCTTTCGCCTATTATGATGAGCGAGGGTCATTCAATTATTATTTCTTATCTTCTATTCGAGAAATGAAAGATCCACATGAGTATGTGGTAGAGACTCCTCACCAAAAGAGTTAGTGGTTTCATGGTTATTAGTTTACATGCGAAGGCAAGAGGGGGCGATTTCAAGATTGCCTATCAAGCAATGATTTTCTCTGCCCTTGGGTAGAGCATGTTGCAACCCAGCACAAGGAAACTCTTCAAGCTATTGGAATTTATGATATCATCTTTTGCACATGCGGCCAATTCTATAAGAACATGGAGGTGATGTGTGACTTTTTCCAATTCTGGTCCCCAACAACTAACTCTTTTCACCTTCCTTGTGGTGAGACTAGTATTACTTTATGGGATCTCAATGTCCTCTAAGATTGCCTGTCATTAGAGATCTTCTTGATTTGCATCTTCCACCAAACAACTTCTTCAAGGTGGGCAATCTGGGATTCCACATCCTGAACATCTTGAGCAAGTTAAGATGGTTGATTTCAAGGGTTCCATGGACCAGTTGGGCACAACTATTTGGAAGAATTTCCAACCCTAAGGCTTAGAAGTGTGAAATGTCATCAACTGGGAACTAGGCTTAATGGAGCTTGGGTATAGGTAGGGATGTGCATGGGTCTGGTTTAGTTCGGGTTCGAGGCTACCTAACCTTAACCTTATGTGTAAAATATGTGTCTAACCGTAACCCCTACACTACTTTTAAAACCTTTGTCCAACCCTTACCTTTGGAGAAACTGAGACAGTATCAGTGGCAATGGTAGCTTTCATACTAGAACTTGCACTTGTAAAGTAAAGAACACATTATTTAATAAGATGACATACAAATTAGTTATTTTGGAAATGATAAATGAATGCAACTATAAAAATTACCCATAGATTCCACTCTTGTTTGAACCCCCTCCAAGAACATTAAATCTTGTGTACAAATTAAACTTTCTACAACATCGGGTGCTAATGCACTTTGATAATCATCAAGAACTCACCCTCCAGTGCTAAATGCGGATTAGAACACCATCTTAAAACATTAAAGTTGGGGGAATCATCTTCTATTTCAACTTCCAAGTACCGATCAACCTCTATTTTCAAAACCATTACCTTGGTAATTTTTTTAAATTCTTGATAACCATTGCTTGGTTTAACCTTGAAACTAGCCACATCTATTGCACCATGTTGATTAACTTCATGATCCTCATCAACACTAATAGAAGAATATCTTGTCTCATAAATTTTAAACAATTTTCTAAATCCACTATCAACCTTTTTAAGAAGTTCCTCTACCTTTTCATTCTCATAAATCTTTGTATAATAAAATGCAACATATGCCATCTTGCACCGTGGATCCAAGATACATGCAAAAATCAATAATAAATTGATCTTTTCAAGCCTATCCCAATATTTCTCAAATTTTCCCTTCATCCTTATAGACATAGCATAAAAGGGTGAAGTTGAATCACTTAATATTTCATACAACAATTTATCAATCTTATAAAGTTCACCAAAAAAATGATTAGCAGTTGCATATAAAGATCCGGACAAATAAATTGTAACATCATAAAAGTTCCTTAAGAAATCGCAATAAAATGATACAACTTCCCAATCTACATTAGTTGGAATATCCAGTTTTCGAAAACTATTGTCCTCTACATTCAAATACACGAAGACTTTTTGAAATTTTATCACCCTTTCTAGCATGAGATATGTAAATTCCATCTTGTAGGGAAATTCAAGATAAGACCATCTATTATATCAACATTTAGCTTAGTAGCACATTTTTCAAAGTGTTGTTGTCTTGAGGGAGAATTCCTAACATATCTCACAATGTTTCTAATATGGTCAATGGATTCAACCTTTTCATCTAATCCTTCTTTCACAACAAGATTTAGAATATGTGCAGCATATTGCACATGAAAGTAGTCTCCAACCAATAATAAATCTAAATAACCCAAAAGCATTATTTTCAAATAACATACAGCAACATCATTGGCACTTGCATTGTCAATATTAAATGTCAAACAGGCTTTTGTAAACCCCATTGAACTAAATATGCTTCAAGTGATTATGCAATTGCTTCACTAGTGTGTGGAGACTCTAACTTATTAAAATTAATAATTTTTTTTTGGAATTTACACTCTTGATCAATAAAATGAGTAGCCACACACATGTATCCCATATTCTGGTTGGAAGTCCAGAAATTTATTGTCAAGTAAACACTTTGAACATTTTCAACAAAAAACTGTTCAAACTTCTTTCTTTCTTCTTTATATATTTCTTTCACATCTCTGGTCATCGTTGTCCTAGATTTTATCTTGAACATTGGGCATAATGCATGAAGTAAATCTCGAAGCCCTCTTTTTTCTATTGGCGCACAAGGCACTTCATTAATAATGACATATCTTACAAGATCTTTTCTAGATCTTTGTTGATCACATTTCAAAGTAGATAACTCTTTTCTATCATTAGATTGACTATCTTGGCCTTTTGTAGAAATGGAAAAGTTCAACAATTGTTGCTTCCCTCCTCCTCTGGTGTTATTTTTAGCATAATTGTCTAAATGCCTTTTAAGGCTGCTAGTATCATTTTTAGTATTGCACTTCAGCTTTGCTTTACAAAAATTACATCTAGAATAATCATCTTTTTCTCCTCCTGATCTAGGCAATTTTTTCATATGTTCCCACACTCCTGACTTCAATTGTGACTTTAATCATTTAGATGATTCTTCAGACTAAAGATTAGCCATTAGCTCACACTCAAAATTGCAAGTTGGGATAAGAGAATTTGAAACCACAATATCTTCTTCCATATTTCCTAATAATAAATAAACTGTACAAGTTAAAGAAATATAAATAACCATCTAAAACATGTTCATGTAATTCTAAAGACATCATGATTAATACAAATAAACTGTACAAGTTAATACAATGTTGTAATGCATATCAATAGACATCATAATTCTAAAGCATCAATTAAACAATAAAGGGGCTATGATTGCCCACTTTAAACATTAAATCCACAAATTTTGCTCATGATGCAAAATCTATTAACATGGAAATATAAAACTAATTATGTGAAATAATTAGAATTTCACACATGATACAAAATCTATTAAGATGGAAATCTAAAACTAGTTATGTTCCATTTCCACTCTAAGAATAAAACTATAATGCCTGTGCAATAATTCAATAGTAATAGCAATGATGCAAATAAAGGAATAAAATGATTTAAAAATTTATATAAACATTTAGTAAAGAGATTCAACAAATCTATCTAAGAGAAGATAAGGCATGCAGGACAAAAGAAACTAATTTAAGAAATTGCAAACAAAGGCAACAAAAGTTTAACAAGCAGATGGTTAAGTAATTAAATAAAAAAAATGGTGAGCAAAGAAAATGAAATTAGAGAGGGAGAGATGGGGATTGGGGAGAGAATTGACTCAATTGACAGAGACAAAGATAGAGAGAGAGGGAGGGAGACAGAGAGACAGAGATGGGGGTAGGCAGTTAGCAGTCTAGCATTACAGATGGGAGACAAAATTGACAGAGAGAGAAAGAGAGAGGGGGGGTTTCTTTCCTTGCCGTCGGCAGTTAGAAGTCCTACGATGATGGACAAAATCGACAGAGAGAGAGAGGGATGGGGAGAGATGGGATAGTGGGTTACCTAACCTAGCCGACAGTAGCTATCCGCCAATGATGCACTGACTCACTCAGCACAGTCCACTCCGGCGATTTAGGGTAGAAAGAATAAGAGGGAAATCAAAAATGGCAGCGGGAGAGAATGGGAAAGGGGTTGACACCATCAGCACTCAGCCCATCAACCATCTGTCGATGCCTCCACTGGGTGGCCAATGTCGAAAATGGGAGCAAGGCTATGGGAGAAAATTAGGGCAGAAGCGGAATAGGCGTCGGGTTGGGGGGGGGGGGGGCAGGGCATTTTAGGTTTTTTTTAATGTACACTAGGTTCTAACTCAAGAACTCGGACTAAACCCACTGCTCTGTTGGGTTTGGATTGGACTCAACCCAAGTTTTTTTTAGGGATTTCATAGCCTAAACCTAGCTAAATTTGGGTTTGGTTCGGAGGGGTTCGGGCTGAACTCGAGCCCATGCACACCCCTAGGTAAAGGAGCCTTTTCTAAGGAGTATCAACCCCGCAGAAGAATTGAATATCTTCTTGATATTATGGCTTTCCTATGTTATCTGCCCTTCATCCTCTAACGACAACAACATCAATTTTTTATGTATAGTCCCAGATTGTCAACTTGTAGAGAGCAAGAAGTTATCCATTGCTCCCTGGGTATTATGTGACATCTATTGAGGACTTGGATAGATGGTGATGCATTCCACTAGCCTAGTGAATTTTAGTACATGTTTCCTAGCCCATTTCTTCATCACTTTGATGGGATTGTATTTCCCTTGGCTTCACGGAGTTGATTCACCGACGCAGCTACCAAACAAGGGCATCCTGGTTGGGAAATTCATGGATCAACCCATTGCCAATTTGACTTTCAACCAAGTGACTACTAAAACTGCATAAATTTTTACAAGAGATGTTTCTATTGGCTCCTGTCAGCAACCCTCAAGGATTTGAGGTAGATGGCCAAAAACTTGTTGGCTCTCATGCAGGTATACACGATCACAAGCAATATAGTTGAGGTGAGTTGAGTATCGTCCCCAAGTGGAGGTAGGTTATTATACACTAACTACCAAACTTGTTTCAAATCAATACTATTTGATTTAATGAATTTCAATAGATGACATAAGAACTAAATCTTAACATAATAATGAAATTGACAATTATAAGAGCAAAAGAAGAAATATCAATGAATGAAATATTTAGGAATTCAACTTCACCTAGTAAATCCACTTGTATTGATGAATTGCATTGAGTAAATTATCATGCCTCTCATTGTCAATCAGATGCACTAAAGTATCTACCATCCTTTCTCAAGTGATATGGTAGGTGTGCCTATTGAAGTTATCTATAATGTCTCAATGTAAATCTAAATCAATAAACCCATTAAGCTTAGACATCCATATGTAATATATATGCTCATAAGTTCATACTCACACGAATCGTACATGTACAATGACTATCTCTAGACTTTGTTGCATCATATATTCTTCAATTTAAGAGTCTATTCCTAATTTACCTCTCTCAAGTATAAATTAAGAATCTCAGTTTATGCACATGATAGCTAAGCACATATATGCATTAAGATTAGAAAAGAAGAAACAATAAGGAAGAAGATAATTTAACTCAAAAATCAAACATCAACACAAGCTTCATTGCTATGATCCACTTAAACCTAGATAAAAAAAATTTAGAACATCATATTTGAATTAAAACCAACTAAGTAATGAATAAACATCATCATAATCCAAGTTTAAATGTTGATTCAAAAATAAACAATGAACTAGAAAGAAAATAGAATATTCAAGTTGTAATGACTTTCTCCAATGATCTTCTTGCTCTAAACTCTTCTCCTTGTCCAACTCTTTATACTGAATTGTGTTCTCGATGTATTCTTAAATAACCCAAGCAACAGGATTTTAATATAACTCCTCTATGAATTGTAATGCCTCTACGCATAGAGATCCTCTTCCAATAATAACTCAGTATTTCCCCACTAAAACATAGTTTCCCAAACATTGCAATTCATAAAAATAGTTCTTCTTCAAAATTATTGAGTTGCTGTTTATCCTAGGTTCTAAAAATTGTAACACAATCTTGAGCCTAAAAATCAACTTTAAATAATATTTTGTAATACTCTTAAATTTGTAACCCCTAATGCATGAACAAAAAACTAAATTTGTGCACTTCCAATTCTGGGCTTTGATTTTAAACTTTGTTTCTTGTTAGGCTACTTCTGAGGCACTAAAGATCGAGCTAAAAATTTGAAATCCTGCTTTGGTGGCATTTAAGTCAACTTCGGAGTCAATAAGTCTTGCTTCAGAGTCATCAATATTAGCTTTGGAGGCACCAAGCCTTGCTTCGAAATTACCAAGCCTTGCTTCTGAGTCACTCTAAATTGAGTGTTTCTTATTGGGTTGGATAGATAATTTCAAGATTTACAATTATCATGTTGATCACTTTCCTTGATTTATCTTGTATCATGAGTTGTGGGAGCTCAAAGTTATGCCTTTTGTACATCCGAAATTGATGTTTTAGAGTTCTCTAAAGAGAGTATCACTATTTTGGATGTAACTTCCTCTTACTAAATCAAAATTATCTGATTTTTGATTTATTGGAAAGCTAACTTCAAGGGATAAAACTTTCATGTTGAACAAGTTTCTAAATCTGTTCCATCAATCCCAAAAATTGCTTTAAAGTGATATTTTTTGTAATATTTAGTTTCTTTTTATAGATTTTGATATTTGCAACAAAATAAACTCTGTGAAGTATAATATCCACTGAAAACACATTAAAAGAAGATTTTAAACATGTGAATTTATATATAAAAGTATGATATATTATGATCTTATCAAATACTCTTAAACTTAGCTTTTGATCATCCTCGAGCAAAATAACAATCTGAAATCATGAATCTGTCAAGAAAATATCTCTCAAACAATTAGTAACATGCCAAACAAATTACACATGTGCACATATCTCATAAATCACTCAAGATACTTTCAAGTAATCTCATGAAATTCCTGCTTCGTCAATCCTTTCATAAAATAAAAATGTCTGTGTATGTAGTGTTAATTTCATGCTACATGCATATTTTTCAATCATTAATGTACAAATCAATGATTTTCATGATCTTCACAAAACACCCTATAAGCTTAGTTTTCATAGTCTCTCTCCACTAATGTAGATAACTCTGTTTGTTTGGATCAGTAGGTCTTTGCTAAGCTTGTAATGGGGCCTTAGGTTTAACTAACAAGAAAGAAAATAAGGATTCACAAAGTAAGAGATCATATCTGCATTTTACATGAATATTCACTCTCTTAACTTCTTGTTTGAGGTTTTCTCTATTTTATGAGTTCTATTACTCCCACACCCCAAACTTATTTTCTTTTACTTTCATTAGGATGTGATCCCCTCAACTATGGGCTGTATTACTACATGGAGATGTAATCTCCCCAATTGAAGGATAAATCCTTATTGATTTCTTTCCTTTTGTCCTTTTCCCTCTTCTTTTAGCATTCTTCTCTTTAACTCCCCCAAAGTTATCTTTTTATGCATTCATATACCTCTCTGCAACCATGTATTTAGAATATGTCTCTTAATAGGTCAATCATGGTTTTTCAGGCTAAAAAGGTTTAAATGATGAGGTTAAAGAAAGAAAAGTCAAATGTTGATCTTTCACATGATTTGCATATGTTATTCTTTCATTAAAGCTTAATGGGAACACTAGTGATAGTGAATATACTAGGTTAGCTTGAAAGGCTAAAACTGATCAAAGAATGCCTAAATCATTTTCAAGTAAATTTGTTATCTAAGATTTTGCCTTGAGGGATAATCAAACAAGTTCTAGCATGCTTGTGTTAACCAGAATATGTTACTAAATTCACAACATCATCACTAATCCATATACACTTTGCATGATCATAACATAATGTGCTCAATAAAATTTTTGTTACTCACGAAAAAGAAGGACTTATCACAAGAATCAGTAAATCACAAGGTAGAACCTATCCTTTTTTTCTAAATCATGTGCAATAGTAATAAAAAACTTAGCATATGTTATTGATCATTAAGAGAGAATCCATCCTATTCAACTTCAGCATGTTAGCACAATTGCTCTTGGCTTTACTTTAGCTAATTTATCAAAAGAGAAGCTCATAGAGAAAATCTATACCCAAATTTGAAAAAGTTTTCCAAAACTAAATGCAAACATAAAATCTTGGTTGTAAATATGAATATAACTCCCCAAATACCCCCCAACTTAAATCAAACATTATCCTCAATGTGAAATAATGAAAGAAGTTTAAGTTTAAGGGCTTCCCTAAATGAAGTGCATTCTAATCCTCTTCTTCTGAAATTTATTGGTATTCTTTGCAAATTTCTAACAATTTTGATACTTGACACATAATCTGCAATCTCATGAAACTTCTATGCTTAATATGAAATTAGATTCTTACTTCTGAAACAAAAATATTAAACCACAGCTAAAAAAATTATCCAAATGGAGAAAACAAAACAAACAACTACGCTAAATGTGAAGAGAACAAAGAAAGTTTAGATAGTTTGTTTCTCATGAATTCAACTTTCTCCTCTGAAGTAAACCATTCTCCTTTGCTTGTGGACAAGAGTTGATCAAATATAGATGGCTGCAAGATAGAATTGTCTGAAATCAAGTAAGCACAATAAAAATTTAAACAAAAAGAAAAATAAAGCAAACTAAGCAAGACTAAAAATTCTAAAAGCAAAGGGATGAAGAAGTAGTTCTGATTTATAGTGTTTAGCTTAACTATTTCTTTATTTAAGTTGTTCTTTCAAGTCCAATGTGAACTTCTACTTATAAAATCTTCCTTCAAAGTATAGCTTCAGACAGTCACCAAACACTTTAAATGTTCCCTTGATATCATGAGCAACTTCAATTATCCCATATGATAGTATCTTAGTGACAGTGAAAGAACCTGACCATCTGGATCATAACTTACTAGGAAATAGTCTAAGGCAAGAGTTATAAAGTAACATTTTTTGACCAATTTCAAACTCTCTTCTTAGAATGTGCATTTCTTTGTATATTCTTTATATATCTTGGAATTCTCATAAGCCTCATTTTGAAGTTCATCTAGCTCATTCAATTGTAGCAATCTTTCTTCTCCAACAAGTTGCCTGTCAAAATTCAAAAATTTTAATGCCCAATATACTCTATTTTCTAATTCCATAAGTAAACGACAACCCTTTCCAAATACTAGCTTAAAAGGAGACATCCCAATGGGTGTTTTGAATGCAGTCCTATAAGCCCAAAGTGCGTCATCAAGTTTTACTAACCAATCTTTCCTAGAAGCAATTATAGTTTTCTCTAAAAATTTTTTGATTTCCATGTTTGAAACTTCTACTTGTCCGCTAGTCTGAGGATGATTAGGGGTTGCAATCTTATGTGTAATTCCATATTCATGGAGAAATGCATCAAACTATTTATTACAAATCTGGCAAAAATATTTTTCTTCAAAAATTTGATCACTACTCAAGCATCGTTTATTGGCATTGCTGCAGCTTCCACAAATTTAGACACATACTCTACACCTACCAGAATGTACTTATGGCCAAAAGAAGAGAAAAATGGTCCCATGAAATCAATACCCATACATCAAATAATTCACAAACAAGAATGTTGTTTAAAAGCATCTCATTTCTCCTAGAGTTTTTCCCATTCTTTGATATCTATCACGAAAGTACATGGGTGTGTGCATCTTTGAAAACCATTGGCCAATAAAAACTAGATTGCAAAACCTTAGCTATAGTTTTTGTGGAACTGAAATGCTCACCTGCCTCTCTATCATGACAATATTGTAAAATACTTACCATCTCCTCCTCTAGTATAAACCTCCTTATCACCTAACCATCACAAACTTTAAACAGAAAAGGTTCTTCCTAGAAATAATGTTTAACATTAGAAAATAATTTTTTCTTCTATTGTGGTGACAAGTCAGGGGGTAGAACATCACTTGCCAAATAATTCATAAAATTAGCAAACCAGGGTGTTTGTACATGAAATATATGCTCATCAAGGAATTCTTCAAGAATTAGAGTTTCCTCCTATTTTACAATTGGAATTTTGGACAAGTAATCTGCAACTAGATTCTTAGTTTCCTTCTTATCCTTGATCTCCAAATCAAATTCCTGCAGTAAGAGAATCCACCTAATGAATCTAGATTTTTCTTCTTTCTTTCTAAGCAAATATTTCAAAGCTAAATGGTCAGAATAAACAATCACTTTTGAATAAATCAAGTAAGAACAAAATTTATCAAAACTAAAAACTAATGCCAAAATTTCCTTTTCTGTTGTTGAGTAATTTAATTGAGCTCCTGATAAGGTCCTTGCCTTTCTGTTGTCCCAAGATAGCTCCTACGGCAATATCACTTGTATCACACATTAGCTCAAAAGGTAGATCCTACTCTTGTGCTACCATGATTGGTGCTGAAATCATTTTCTCCTTCAAAGTGTTAAAGGCATATAAGCAATTATCTGAAAAGTTAAATGATACATCATTAACTAAGAGGTTAGAGAGGGGTTTAGTAATTTTTGAAAAGTTCTCGATAAACCATCTATAAAATCCTGCATGCCCCGGAAATCCTCTAACGAGTTTAATAGATGTGGTGGAGGCAATTTTTCAATGACCTTCACTTTGGCACGATCAACTTCTATTCCTTTTTTTTGAAATCTTGTGTCCAAGCATTACCCCTTCCTGCACCATAAAATGACACTTCTCTCAATTTAGAATAAAGTTAGTCTCCTCATATCTTTGCAACACCAAAGCCAAATAATGCAGACATAAATCAAATGATGAGCTAAAAACAAAAAAATTATCCATGAAAATCTCAATGTATTCCTCAACCATATCAGAAAAAATGGTCATCATACATCTCTGAAAAAGTGGTTAGTGAATTGCAAAGACCAAAGGGCATTCTCTTAAAAGCAAAAGTACCACATGGACAAGTGAATGTGGTTTTCTCTTAATCTTTTGGTGCAATGGGAATCTGATTATAACTTGAGTAACCATCCAAAAAGTAATAGAATTAATATCCTACAAGTCTTTCCAACATCTGATCAATGAATGGTAAAGGAAAGTGATCTTTTCTAGTGGCATCATTCAATTTCTCGTAATCAATACACACATGCCATCCAGTAACTGTTCTAGTTGGAATCAGTTCATTGTTGTTATTTTTTTGAACACTCATACCTCCCTTTTTTGGTACAACTTACACAAGGCTGACCCATGGACTCTTAAAAATAGGATAGATGATTATTGCATCAAGTAGGTTGATTACTTTTGCTTTCACCTTTAGAAAGCCTGCAAGAAGAGTAGAAAGCCAACTTTTAGCTTTGTCCTTTAGACAAAATGGAAATAATCTTAACCTGATTACATCATTAGTGACTCCATTATATTTGGTTGTATCACAGATTTCAAGAAAAGCATATAAGTGGTTGTTTGGATCATCGCTTTGAAGTCCACTGAATTGCACAGATTACTGAAGCATATGAATAAGAGATGGCTTAATCTCAAAATCATTTGCTTAAACCACAGGTCTTTTTATCCATGATGTTTGTCCTTGAACAGTTAGAGGAGCATAATCTCTCAAGAGCCTATGTGGATTTTTAGCTATAGCCTCTCTAGCTACCCCTGCTTCA
>JAYJMB010029680.1:25728-36975 GCA_036873735.1 Pouteria campechiana | reverse complement strand
GTGGGTAGAATGTGTTGATAGCTAATTTAAAAGCCTAATTATTTTCACTTCTAAAGGATAATTTGTAAAGGTGTTAGGCTGTGTTGATGTTGCTTTCTCCTATTCATAGATTATCTCTCAAGGTGTTAGGCTAATGCAACATTTGTATATCTAATTCATAAAAATGTGGCTTAAACTTAAGCTACTCAAAATGTGGACTAATTACGGATTGCAACCCTTAGGCCAACATGGCCCATCACTCAATTAATGAGTTAAACTTTTGTCTCCTCACCCTCAATTCATAAAAACATCGATATAGTAAATTGTGCCAAAATCATGAGCGAGTCAATGAACATAATGAATGACAAGTTAATTCACTTAAATCCTTTTGAAACAATGGACTTCTAGTGCAATAGAAAAAAGGTTCACTTTCTCCTCATAACAATGAAGGTTACACATATTTGACTAAAGCATCATCCATGCTAGCTGAAACAAAATGGGGAAGAACTAATATTAGAAGTGGTCTAAAAGAAATCATGTCACACTAATGCACACACCCACAAACTCCTTTGATGTTTACATATCCCTCATAACATTGAAGGTTACACATATTTGACTAAAGCATCATCCATGCTAGCTGAAACAAAAAAGGGAAGAACTAATATTAGAAGTCTAAAAGAGATCATGTCACGCCAATGCACACATCCACAAAATCCTTTGATGTTTACATATCCCTATTAGCAGTCCCAGGCCACGGAGAGTTGAAGAAACATAAAACCAAGAATGGGTACACTGATAGATGAGTGAGTGTTTTAATTTTAAAATGATTGACTAGGATTCCATGTTTGGAAAAAGTTCATGAGATGCATTTTTGCTCTGTTGGGCAATTATAAAATGCAGATTTTTCCCCTTTTTCTCTTTTTTTTTTTTTTTTTTTTTTTTACTACTTCCAGACAATTAGTAGCTGATGGCAATGTTTGAGACCATGAGATGATAGTTTTTAAGTGCCTTGCGATGATGAAAAAATTGCTAACATCTTCGAAAGCTTGCTTCCATCATAGGCCTTCAACTTAGATGATATGGCAATGGGCACTTCAAAGGAAGAGTTCTTGCAAAACTTACAGTTAACAGAAAAGAGAACACCAATCTAGACAGTTTCAAAGGCCAACTAGGAAAATAATCCAGTAACCAAAACAAAATCAGATGGTTACCGATCACTATAATTTGTTAAAATGGAACTCAAAAAATATTCTAAAGTCTGCACAAAGACAATTTTCAACAATAAATAAAAATCTTGTCAATATTGGTTCAGACTTTGAATGTCTATGATTAAGCAATCGCTCTAGGGGACTGGTGAAAAACTTCTTAGTGGATAAGGATAAACTCTTAATTATCAACCATGAGGGTAGTAACATGATCATTTTCAATGCTGCATTCTCTTTCTTTGCGACACGAATTGTTCATCATCTGTTTCATGATAGTGAGTGCATCCCTGCATGCAAGCACAAAAATTCATCTTACCCATGGAATGGATTGCATTTGGAGGGTAAAGGAGTTATCTACCATGGGACATGGCTATGATTCAAGCCCTGGACAGTAAGCAAAGATATGAAACTTTATTCCTTTATACCATATATATACCAAACCATCCTCAAATGAGGAACACTGGGGTCCCTATTTAAGCATTTTGGAACAGATTGTGTGATTGCCACACAGGTTTGAGAATTCTGTTAGACGTTAGAAAAACCACAGTGAGGGATAAAGAGGTACATAGGACAACATCATGACTGAGAAAATGCCATTGGATGATTTGGAAAGAACAATGCTGAACTTTTGCAATAAGGAAACAAATTTGAGAATTCTTTCAGATGTCAGGATGGCCAAGTAGAGAGGAATGGTGCATATAGGACCACAATATGACTCTATGCCTTCAGCTGAAATGGAAAGATAACCATCGGGATTATCATAACAAGGAACCAAGTTCTCAAATTCTTTCAAATTTTCAAAAGGCCACAGTAAGGAGGAAAGCAGTATATAATACCTCCACCACAAGTATACAAATAAGCGACTAACTGCACTTGAACGATATGAAAACATCACAATTTTTGTGATTAAGATTTTATGCTCAAGCAAAGACATTTAAGTGTGAGTTTTGGATAAGTCAAAAATATAGATGTTGAGATAAGCTCTCTTCATGTGCATTCCACAGACACCCTAGAAGTTTGACAGGAAACCTCATGTTGAGAATATATCTCAATATACCTTCAGGGACCCACTTGTCTTATGGCTTTCTTCCTATTGTCCTTTCCTTCATCAAGTCTATAAGATGATCTAAAGCAACTATGAATGAATGAAAAGACAACACCAATCCACTAAACTCTTTCAGACCCATAGGCTCAAGATGCTCCAACAGTGGGGAAAGAACTTGCCTGACAATGCCATCACAAAAGCTTCAACTTCTGGGCTCCATTCAAATCCTCGAATAGCCTCATGGACACCAGCATAGTCACGTTTCCAGAGGTGCTGACCAATTTTCCAAGCTGCGACAATCTCCGGCTTGCTTTCCTTAATTGCCTTAGGTATGGACTTCCACAAAAACCTAGCATTGTTACTGCCAAAGGGGGGCGAAAATCCAGCAATTCATCAAAAAGTTAGAAACCAAAATGACCCATTGAATTCAATAGGCCATCTAAAAATGCTATGCCAATGAAAATCAAATTCACACCATAGACCAACAAAGCAATTCAAAAGCCACAACAATCACTGTCCACACACAAATAATCCCATTGTCATTAACTTGGCACCGCCTAAAAGATAAGACAGCATACTGCACAGCTTCCTCCCATCGTTCCAAGCCAAGCCAATGAGCGGGCCAATTTGATAGAACTTTAGATAGTGGAAACACGCCAGATGAATCCACCATATACTATGAATTGCCTCGTCAGTCACTGACCACGCAAAACCCCTTGTGCCTTACCAAACGAAACAATGAAAGATGATGTATTGCAGGACTTCTATTGGAAGAATTATCCCTAATACACGCTCCATGTAATCACAATCCTCAAACTAATGAGCGTGTAAAGATGGATTGATGGAAAAACTCACCAGAAAGAGACAATGGCGAAGGGAATAAAAGCCAGAAACAAGAGAAACTGAAAGAAAGTGGGAAATGGAGCTTACATGTCATTGAGGTGTATGTGACCTAACAAATGGATTGCATATGGCCATTCCTCCTGGAAGTTGACGCCCTCAGCTGCTACCTGATCCAAAAATCCAAAACCCTGATTAGACTTTGTTGTTATTTTCAATCCTTATTACTTTTTTCTTCTTTACCATAAGAGATTCATAACAGATAAAAGGAAACGGAGAATTCTGAAAGAAAAACTAGGATGCCTGGAGGAGGAGATCGTCGCAGATATCGGCAATCCTGTCGTAGGATTTGGAGGCCATTGTCTCTCTCAATGCGGAGAAATCCATCCCACTGCTTCGGCTTTTCAGGGTTTCTGCAAAACCCGGCTGAAGCTTTGGGCACGCGAATTAAAACTTGAAAGCGGTTGGAAGAGCCTCCGCGGACACGATTCACGCCTCTGCAAGCCGGAAGCGGATCGGAAGAGTAAAATTTGCCCTTTAAACTGCCGCAAGGAAAAGCTTTGTTTCCATGCGATTTATTTGGAAAAATTTGGAGTTTTAAAAAATAGCAATATTCATCTTGTATGTGGACTGTATATATGCATATGCCACTAAAATCATTTATTTTTCTAACAAGGCCCATTTAAGCATTACATTGTAATATGTTTCTTTATTTTAGTTTAACAACGTCTTGCAATTGAATTCACAAATAGGATTAATCTTATACAGAACATTAATTCAATTCATAGATTTAATTTGCAAAAGTGATGTTTAACTAACATAAATAAAATTGTTATAATATACTGCTTTGATGGACCCCATAATGACAAAATAATAATTTTAGGGGTATATGTATTCATGGAGCCTAAATATTGTACAAATATTGCTATGGTGCATTTGGATAGATGGAGAATGGATGGAAGATAGGGGGAGGAGGAATTCCATGGCTGGTGGAAAAGAAAGGATGATGTGATTTGGTTAGGTTAATGATTCAAATTTAGGGTGGATAAAAATTAAATATATTTTAAATTAATGATTCAAATTTAGGGTGGATAAAAATTAAATACATTTTAAATAAAAACATTGGAAATAATGATTTGCAATAAAGGTAATAACAAAAATAAAATGGTTGCAGGATTGTTATATACAACCCTCATTCACAAATAAACAAATTGTTTTACTTTTGTTTTTTATTTTGATGAGGAACAAACTCATGACTTGGATAACTTTAATTGATGTGTTGAATGTGAAATAACATGTTCATGAAGGTATCACTATTTCAATTCCAAATTGGGATGCAAAAACAATGGTTGGTTGATTTGTTTGGTTTATTGGTTTGCTTGGCTATGAAGCATGACACAAATTGCAGGTTGAAGGCTGTAATATTATTTAAAATCTAAATCAAATTCAAAAGTGCTGTAGGAATGTGATTGGTTTATTTAGGTATTAGTGTAGAGTGGATTGGTGTAAATCATGGTGTAGAATGGATTAATGTAAAACACGGTATGGAATGGATTGATGAAAAATAAGATTGAAAATGATAAAATTTAGTCCAAGGTAAAACATTAACGAATTACAGAATCCATGAACGTTTTTCTATGAACCAGGTTTTCAAACTTTGATAGATTACCAATTAGGGACAAATTCTGCGAGGTTAAACCTTTCTTTGTGAAGAACAAACATCAACAGTTTTGTGTTTGTTACTGACAATTATGTAGTTTTAGTTTGTTAACCCATTTAACCTTTTTCTTTAACCTATTTTGAGATAAACTCTCTCAATAGCTACATGGTTATAATACAGAGAGATTAAGTGAAAAGTGAGATATCTTGGTGAGTGAAAAAATTAGAATCTAAAGCGTAAGAAATATAACAAATTAGATTATTGTTAATCTTTGTTTTGTATGTACTTGTGATTGAAGTGAAAGCCACGAGGTTCATTGAAGTTCAGAAGTCACCTGTGCATCATATTGGTGATGAGTTGTGATTTACTTATTCTTTCTTTGTATTTATTATACCTTAGTTTGGGTTGTAAACTAAGAGATAATTTGAATTATTATATAGTGTATAAGTGATTTAACTATACAACCACCTAGAGCTGTAGATACAGATAATAGAGAAACTGTACCACTTATAATTTTAAGATTAATTTGACTAGTAGAATACAAGTCTGAGAATTTGAATTGGAAAGTGAAGTAGGTGGGGATTATATAACCATTATAAATTTTGTGATATTTATTATGGTACATGTGACACACTTCAGTTAACTCTATTTACTTAAGTAATAGCACAGGACTAACACAAATAAGACTTCATACAAAATATTTTCACTCCACCTATGGTAAAGTAAAAATTTCAGTGCATGTGAAAGATCATTGAGTACTTAGTCACATGCATATTAGGGGTGCACCTTGAGTTGAGTACTTGTGAACTAAACTAAAACTTGAACCAATTTTAACTAGAGTTGGTTCCACCTAAGTTACCTATAAGGTCGGTTCAAGTAGGCCCTTTCAAACCTCATGTATAAATTAGATAGGCTTGATTCAAGTGCTTGTATACTCGAAACCGACCCAACTTGCATATATAATTTTAAAAAAATATATACACATAGCCAACTATTTCTATTTTCATAATTTTACCTTTATAGTTGATTGCCCATTCCCTTATTCCATGTAAATCTTGACTTTCAATGTAATGATGAACCTAGTGACACTTAATTTAATAAAATTTGCATGAAATGAATATGCATCACTAATATGCTTTTACAAAAAATGAATAGGTATTACTAGTATGCTTTTACAAGAAATAAATACATAAAAAAAGTGACTGTTAGAGCCCAAATCATAAAGCAAGGTGATTGTTTTAGATATAAGGATAATATTTCACATTGTGGTAAAAGAGATATCATTTTTGTTGAGTTGCTACTAGGAACTCCAAACAACATGCAAATTGCATGAGTCTACGAGCCACCTAATGAAGTTAGCTCATTTTAGGTCAGTGTAGATGTTGCTATAACAAAATCAATTTTGACTCAAAACCAAACCAAATCAACCTTAAAAGTAATAGGGTATGATTGACCATAAATTAAAATAATCTAATAAAAAGGTAATGCAAAGTTCCACCAAGAGCACAGCCAAACCAAACCAACCTCAGGTGCAAGTCATGATACCTAGCACAACATAATATTGAATTGATAATATCATGCTAGGAGATAAATGTAATTGAAACAAGAATCATGGCAAAGTACAACTAATGAAATGGATAGATTATAAAATTAGTGAACATTTTTAGACATACCTATACCTTAAAATTTTATAAAATATTTTGTATGTTTTATCAAAATTTTTAAATGATAGAATTGACTTTTTTCAACGCAAGTACAGCTCACCGGGTGTTTTAAGAGAATAGCTATTTCATTACATCTATCTTAAGCAATTTTTTTAAAATTATATTGGTCATTTATTTAATGACTTTAATATCTTTAAAAATATTTTCATAAAATATCTTGATAAAACATAGGTATTTTTATAAATATTTCTTAAGCTTTCCTAGGGTATATTTGAAAATGAGGAAAAAGATGGGAAAAATGGATATAAAAAAGTGATAGAAAAGTAATATGATTTAATAGGAAGTAATAATTAAAAATAAACTAAATAAAAATAAAATAAAGAGGCTTTTTATATAAACATAAAAAAATAATGATCATATATAGAGATAATAATGATGAAAAGTACTATTGTTAACTAATTAAAATGGTAAATCATCTAAAAAGATATAAAGAAAAAGGTGGTGTAAGGAAAACTTTTCTGCTCTCTTTTCCTAATTACCAAACACACACGTAAATAAATAAATAAAGGGTGTACGAAAATCTGCTCTTGCCACTAAATTAAATAAATAGATTCATATCATTGTCATTGAGGACAAAATGAATGTATAGTTCGTGCCTTCGTGAACGGTTGTGACGAGGAATGTTTGCTGTTGAGGGGTAAGAGGGATTCGTGCAATAGTTGGCCTGCATGTTGTCGGTTCTTATCCAATTTCCATCTCATTACAGGCCAGAAATGCCTTCTTCTTCTACAGGGATTCCAAGATATGGCTTTGGGCGGTAGCCTTTCTCCAAAATTCCTGAATAAGCAACTGACAGCACACAAAAAAGCACCCAGCAACGACGGAATACCATATTCCAAGGGTTGCTTTTCTCTGCAACTCCTCCCGGCGAGGCCAACCACTACGCCGAAAATCAAAGCATCAAACACCAAAGAAAGCCCCCCAAATACCAAGAGATGCTTGAAGTGCAATACCCTCTACCAAGACGAGGATAACTCCCCCACAGCTTGCCTATTTCACGGCCATACGACAGGTATCCCTTCCATGATTAGGATTTAATTTTAGCCATCAGGGATCATTCGTAATCTTTAGTGACTTACGAGTCTAGAAGGTTTCCAATCCAATTGCATGGAATTGTTAATCTCCTGCGCCTGAGCGTCAGAAATGATCTGCTAGCGTTGTATAAACCAAATAGATTCTGGGCACCCCTTTGCGGATTAGGCTGATTATTACAGAATGATGTAATCTTTGTGAAACGGCTGTAGGAGAAAGAGGATTGTATGCATTTGCGCCACCACATCAAGGAATAGATGGCGAATGGAGCGATGGCAGTGGAGTCATTGTTTATCGATGGAATGAAGAAGGGAATAGACCCAACACTGGGAAGGCCAATTGGAAGAAACGGTGGAGCTGCTGCGGGGAATATTGTGAGAATGCGCCACCTTGTCGACGAGGCTGGCATGTTTCTTACGACGATGGTTTTACACTTTTCTAGTTCCCTTGCTTACTCTGGTTCGTTCATTCCTCAAACGCATTTCATGTAGAAATAAGGCTGGTTGTAAATGCTGGAGTTATTCGAGAGTTTCCGGGACTCAAGGAGTATAGTAATCGCAGTTTGCTATTGGTCATTGTTAGGAAGAACCTGCCGAAGATTGATGGATTTAGACTGCAAAAGGCAATCACGATTAGCAGACAAACAAAGAGATAATTTTACCCAAAAGAGTTGTTGAATGCGTAAAAATTATTGCTAAGTGCGTTTATCAACGATGTTGTTCATAGCGCTATGATGGTCATCCCGAACTTCATCTCCTTACATCACAGAATAAGAGCTCAGAATTTCAAACCACCTGCAAAAGAAGAACATGATGGAGCAGAAAATAACAAAATAAAAATAAAATTAAATCTTCACCATGAAAACGCAACTAAAACATGCTGATGGCCTGGCAATCCAAAAACAAAGCCCTTGTTGGCTAGCTCTGCTTCTCTATCTGGAGCTAGTAATGATTAAATCATAGCGAGTAGTATCCAAACCCCACGCAATTAAGGCTCCCTTATGCAATAACAATTTTTTCATCCTTTTTAGATATTTTTTTAATATAATTTAATATTTTAACTATCCAACAATCTTTCTTTTTTCATTATTATCTATATTTTTAACTGTTATTTTTCATCTTTTTATAAAAAACTTATCTATTTTATCTATATTAACTTTATTTTTAATTATTATCCTTTATTACATTACATGGTAATTCTTTTTTTCATCAATTTCCTGCATTACTTTTCTTCCCATCTCTTTTTCTCATTCTGAAATGAACTGTGAATAGACTCCATCAACCCAGATAGCAGTAGGAAGGCCACTTCCCATTCATGGCTCAACTCGAAAGGAAGTATCATGTTTGTATGGTCTAATTATTTTTTATAATATTTTTATGATACCTTAAACTAGCACTGTCAGATCCTCTATAACAAGATTGGGACATTGCTTCTCAAAATAGACATATTAAATAGATCTCTATTTCTACAATTAGTTACTATATTATGAGTATATTTTATGGGTGAGATGTTTTAGTCAAATTTAGTAGTTGGAAAATCATAATTATATCATCAAATATCTACAAAATCTAAAATAAACATCTTCGAGCCACCAGAATTGAAACTTATTATTATTTTTTCCATTTGCAATTAAAATTCAAATGATAATCTAAATATATGTAAATACACAAATTCGTTGCATATATGGGTAAATTTTGAATTTACGTCAGATTGCCAAATCTAATTCAATTTTGCGAAATGTATTTTATGAAGAGTAATATAATACTTACATAATTTAGAAAACAGACAGCATTTCATCTCCTGAGTTTAACCAATTGAACCATTTCAGATCTATGCACATATGTTGGATTCATGTTTATCATTTCAGGTCTAAACACGTATATTACCATACTCTTTCTCTGTGATTACTTGTTTTTTATAAGAAAATAGACTATTTTATCCTTATTTACCTTATAACTAACATTATTTTTTTCTTTAACATCAAAATGATAGGTTGTTAAAGGATTACATAAAATATGCTCCTTTAACAGTCTGGTTCAAAATAAGTGCCTCTTATACGAAAAAATAAAATAAAAAATTAACAGCCTTTAAATCGTCTTAAGGATTTTTTTTTAACATACAAGTTTATTGAGAAATGATGAAAAAATTATTTTATTTCTTTTTATTAAATGATATATGAGTTTTCATAATAATTATCAAAAAGGTAAAAATGATTGTACCTTCTCCCTTTCCTTTACCAAGGTTATATCAAGCATTTTTTCCTTGTAAAACGTTCCAATGGATGCTTTTTTAAAAAATTAAAAAATTTCAGTAAATCAATATTTGTCGACAATTTTTTTTTTAAAATTGAGAATTGTTATTTTTTAATGGACGCTCAGCCTCAGCCACGGACGAGGAGCGCGCCTGCCACAATTTCTTATGTACAGCGCGAAGGCGGAAGTTCATTTCAAGCGAGCGAATAACCTCATTCACCGCTAAAATTTCGTGGTATTGTACGGAACTCATGCCATCCTGTCAACTCCTGCACCAACCGCTAAAACCCTAGAAATTCCCTGTTTTTATCTTGGACTCCGGCAAACTCGCTCTCTGCCCCCAACCTCGTTTGAAAATTTGAACCTACGGCAAATTCATCTCCATCCGCCATGTCAAGGAAGTAAATTTTCCCCATCTGTCTCTCCATCTATTCCCAATCTGCAGCCGAATATCGGTCAAATCTTGCAATTTTGATTTTTTACCTCCCCTTTTTATGTAATTCTTGCTAATCTTGATTATTCCTTCAATGTCTAAATCTGCGATTTCAGGGTTCGATGATTGTTAGATTAGTTTCTTTGTCCATGCGTGCTTTGAATCCTTGGACAATCGGTTTTAAGATTCAGCCCATCTTCCTCGCGGCTTTTGAAGCCTTTCTCCAACCTTCAGGTTGAAATTACGATGAATTGTTAATGGCGGAATACTTGTTCCGATGGTGGGTTTCATATTGTGGCAACCTGGAATTTGATTTTAATTGATAAATTCCTGATAATTAGATTATCTGGGGCATATTCAGGAAGCTGGATTTTTAATGCGGGTAATTTTGAAACTGCGGTTGGTGTTTGGGAAGGACTTGCTTGGGATTAGGTATTGTATAAGCGAACTTGGAATGGCAAATCGTGCCAACTCACCTGACATGGCAAGCATGTGATGTTAAGATAACATGGAATGTAGGTCTTCTCAAAATAATCTTTGTTCCCCAAAATAGGGGGTGTCGTCATTTGGTAACCTAGAGAAGGAGCCCACTTAGCCATCTCTAGATAAAATATTACCCAGCGCAATTTTCTTTGGAAGAACTATATTGGTTTGCTTAATTGGTTGGAAGGATGGTGGTGGGTATCTCTTCAATGTGGCCTTGGTATCAGGTGCATTATTCAAGTATCTCATTTTCCTTAATTGGTTTGGAGGTGTCCATGGCATCGCCAAAATGGAATATTTTTTTTGAGAGAGTTTTGGTAGTACATGTGTTTGCTGCCAATGATAGGATGATGTTGTTTCTTGAGAGAGTTTTGGTAGTAGATGTGTTTGATGCTAATGGTAGGATGTTGTTGAAGCTTAGACAAGGTCATGTACATCATTCAGATAGCTAGTTCATGAGCCAACCAATTTGTGTCTTGTCATGTGGAGTTCGAGATGGTTCTATCATTAGATTGTGGTGTAATACCTGGGTTGTAAATTGCGTATTATATGAAACAGCCTCTTCAAAAAGGAAGAAGAAGAAGAAGAAGAAGA
>JAYJMB010029669.1:0-36978 GCA_036873735.1 Pouteria campechiana | reverse complement strand
TAACACAATTGCATAAGAATAACAAATATCTAAGTATAAAAACGTATCTTATGAGTGAATGAAATCCACTCATCATTAAGCTTGTAATGGGGCCTTGGGTTTAGTTAACAAAAGAAAAGGAATAAGGATTCACAAAGTAAGAGATCTTAAATGTATTTGCACATGAATTTTCACTCTCTTGACTTATTATTTGGGGTTCTCTCTATTTTTATGGGTTGTATTATTACCATGCCACCACACTTGTTTTCTTTTGAATTTTTGGGATGTGATTCCCCCAATTAAAGGATGAATCCTTATTGATTCTTTTCCTTTTGTCATTTTTCTTTTCTTTTTGGTATTTTTCTTTTCAATTCCTCCAAACTTACCTGCTTTTGCTTAACTCATACCTCTAATTATGTCTCCTATTTTTCAAGCTCAAAGGCTTTGAATGATGAGGCTAAAGAAAGCAAAGTCGAATGGTGGTCTTTCACATGCTTTACATATGTCATTCTTTCATTAAGGCTCAATGGGGACACTAATAATATGATGTTCTAGATTAGCTTGAAAGGCTAAAATTGATCAAAGAATGCCTAAATCATTTCCAAGTAAACATGTAATCTAGGATTTTGCCTTGAGAAATATTCAAACAAGTTCTAACATACTCATGTCAATGAAAATATATCACGTAATTCACAACATTATCAACTAATCAACATACACTTTGCATGATCATAACAGAATGTGATCAATGAAAATTTTATCATTCATGAAAAAGAAAGAATTATCATTATACATAAATGATGTGAGAATCCAATGTATACTGATATGGGTGAGCTAATTAGGGGCATTTAATTGTGTTTCAAAATTTTAAGGTTATTTTGATATTTGATATGTGCATATATCAAATTTAAGGAGGGATTAAATACATGAATTGATAGGAAGTGGAATTTGTGTATTTAGCACAAGAATATATTTACAAGTTGTACATGAAAATGATGTCACTTTTATCCAATTTTTAGCATGGAATTTGTTGAATTAGAAAAACTGTTAAACATGAAAGTTATAGATATTTAAATTTTATTTCTAATGAATTAATAATCACACTATTTTGATATCTTATGAGGAAATTAAGATCAATGCACCAAAACTACTCCTAATGGGTGAAAAATACCAAAATTTGTCAATTTATTTAAATTTTTACATAGATCAGGGTTCATTTGGAAATTTTAGTTAATATGAAAGTTGTATCCTTTGAAGTTATCTTTAGAATGCCTTACAAATTGCATCATTTGGATGTCATATGAGAGAGATATGATCAATTTAGTATGTCTATCTTTGGCAACAGGTCTATGCCACAGCACAAGAAATTGGTGCGCAACGCAACTTTAGTAGAAGGGGAAAATTGGACATCCAGCAAGGTGGATGCCGAGGCATGTGATATGATGTCATGGTATGGATTTCTGATGTTTTAGCAAGGAATCTTGATGCCACGGCATCACTTTAGAAAGCTAAATTTTTTAGCATCCAGTGAGTTGATGTCGTGACATGGGATTTTGATGTTGCGGCATAGGTTATGTGGCGTGCCAGAGTATAGGAAAATGAAATGTTTTAAGGGATTTTGAAGCCCATTTTCATTTTATTTTCTCTCCTTTTCTTCCCCATGCCCTAACTCTAGAACCCATCCCTGGGTTGTCACGATTGTATCCATTTTAGCTCAAACCTAAGATGATTTATGCATATAACCACTCAAGCATGCACCTAGGCTTCAGTTTTATCTAGTTGGGCAACGAGAAAAGCGTGGGTGAGGCTGTTTTGCTATAATTCTTGTGGGACCTTTGAAGATTGAAGTTTGATTCTTGTTCTAGGAATGAAACTACATATGAATTTCAAGGTAAGTCCTTTTCCCCATACGAATTCATAAATTTGCTTTGTTAGGGTTTTATACACAATAAATTTTGGAGAAAATGATGGAATTGATGTGGTTAATCATGGGGGAAATGTTCAATTAGTTGAGTAATGAGTTATGGAAGTTAACTAGACTCAAGAAAGCTGGATTTGGATCATGACCTAAGTAGAGGTCAAAAAGGATTTTTTGCATGAAGGGTTTAATTAGTGAATTAAATGCATTAATAATGTAATTAGCTTATTTTTTGATTAGTAAGTTGATAATCATGTTGTATGATGTGTATGTATGATTGGAAAGAAGATCCTCTGAAGCACTTTATAAAATTGTTATAAATTAAGTGACGTAAATGAACTATTCAATGAAATGCTCATATAAGCAATGAATTATGTAAAACAGGTTTGATTGTAACCCTAAGATTGTCATTTTCGGGTGTAATTCATTATTAATGAACTTGTGATTATACTAAGAGTGTTGAATATGAATTAGCCAACATTACTATTGTAAGTGAAGCACATTATTATATGTAAATTGGATGATTCTTGTGTAGGGCCAATTGAGTATGAATGGAAAGCTATGAGCATGAGAAGTTAAGAAATTGATGAGGATTGGTGAACCAGCACTGATTGAATGTATGAATGGGTGAGAACATTGGTTATCCCATTTGTTCACATCTGAGCATGTGTATATAGTTGGGGATAGTGAATATCCCATTATTATTCTTCTTGTGGATATAGGTGAATGATTATATTGTAGGAATGTGAAGCATTCCATTAAATAGTTTATATTGATTAGTGTTGGTTATCTACGGTGAAATTGTGAGAATTGAGATTGATATTATCCCATACTTGTATATCTAATTAAAGTATGGTGTTATGTGAATGCATGATTGGATAGGGATTGAGAGTATCCTATGTTGTTATATAGAGTTGATAAGACCTATTGTATAAATGTAGATATTATGATGTTGGTCCCATGTAAATGAGTAGCTTAATAGGGGAGGGAAGAATTGAGCATATAAAAATTATGTCCAATTAAAAATCAATGAGCTAAGAGGAAGTAGTGTTGCAGTACACATGTAATTTTCATATTTGATTGTTTGGTCAATAAGACTGGTTCACTTCCAAATTCAACTTCTCTTAGCCATTGCTATCTCACGCAAGTTATAGTGTGTGTGTGTGTGTGTGTGTGTGTGTAATGATGTGAGTGATAATATCATGCTTGATGAAGTAATAAAGAATATAAAACAAAAGCACAAACACACACACACACAGACAATGCAACTTTTATAGTGGTTAGGGAACCCCGTCCCTACATCTACTTTTCCAAGGGCACCAACTCATTGCGCCTTAGGTTCCACTATATCCTATATAATCGAAGCATACTAGTGCTCCCAGCACTCCTCTAGATTCTAGATTTAGGGGGTGTAAATATAGTGTTCCAAACACTCTCTAGGTTTTACGAGTTCACCAGGAAACTCACTGGTTTTGAAGATTACTAGCAAACTTGTTGGTTTTTCAGAACTTACCAACAACTCATACACTGTGGTGTTCTTGCATTCACCACCAACTCACATAGTAGAATTGATAGCACTCTTTTTGCACATTACATTGCCTCTTTTCTTAGGCTGATTTGAACAATGAGGATGTGATCCTCATAAAATCATGATATTAGAATGTTTATTAGACTAAAGAGACTTGAGCCTCATAAATATATATTGAAGATGTGATTACTTGTCAAAGGCTATAGATGTTCTGAGATTGAACATGCTAATTCTATTTTCTATTGTTTTCTATTTGACCTGCTTACTGAGTTCGCCCAAACTCATGCCTTACTATTATATTATATTTTTAGTGAACAGGTTAAGCAAGGGAGCCCAAGATTGCCATGAGTTGTACAATTGGAATTTGGAATCATATATGTGTATGATTATTCCTTTCAAGCTTGTATAAAATAATTAATTATTGACATGTAAAAGAATAATTCATTAGAATGTCATAGAAATATTGGGAATAGATTTGTGGTATTTCAGATTTTTTTATAACATCACGTGGCGACTGGTCCTGGACAGATGTGGGTATGGATGGGTGTTTTGATGGTTTAGGTTAGTGAGTTTTACTTTTGAAATTATTATGATCAATATGTATACAGGTTTAGATCTTGATAATTTTGGGCAGGATATTCCCTTTAAAATAGGGGAATTGATAGGGGAATGGTATATGCTTGGGGGCGGGGCGTTATAAAATGGTATCGGAGTAATGTTTCTTGAATATTAGAATGACAGGGTATGTGATAAGTCACAAACCTGTGATGGCAATACTTACTGGAAGGAGATAGGACATGATATGCTTAATATAGGTTTACAAACCCATGGGAATATAAGAGAAAATTGGTTTAAGAGTTTAGAAAACTAAGGTAAAGAAAATTTTAGTTGTATTTTGAAGGCTCATGAAGTGAGAGGGCTATGTTATTATCCTTGGTGAGTTTTTATTATAGAAATGTTGTTGAGAATGTATCTTAGTGATAATGACTTGCTAATGACTATTTGATTGGGAGAATATGTTGATCTTGGTGAATATTATTATATAAGCATTGGAGCATGTGTACATATTGCATTATTATGAAATTTAAAATGTAATGAATTTGAGTATGATATTGTGTTTGGTTATAATGTGATAGTGATTTATGCTTAGAGAAAGGAAGGTTGCTTTTAGATATGTGTAACCAGTATATTGGGGTATGAGACTGGAATTTGGATTTTATTCTAAATTTGTGGATTGTATTGTATGGTTATGAGCTGGGTGAAAGACATGCTTGAATTGCATTGTGTTTTAGGATGATGGAAAATGTTATGTTTCTATATATTAGTAGTAAATTAATTACACTTGTTATATTGATATTGCTTTATATAGCATGCTAGTTAGATTGAGTTAGATGGTATGTTAGGATACCATGTGAGATGGGGGATGTTTGGATGGATGGACTTATATGATATGTAATTAGTGATTGTGAGGCTTTGTTGGCAGTTGGGGTGGCATAAAAATGACCTAGAACCAGTGTGATATGAATGCTTGGATGGCATGGTGGCCTGGTTGGCCTGGTTTGGATGCGCCTCATTGGCACAGAGACCTAGATTGGCCTAGATATGATGAGACATGGCTTATGTAGCCTGGATAGCCCGGTGTGAGGTGACATCCTGATGGGGTGGTATGAAAATGGTATAGGTATGCGATGACAATGTATTTAGCGAAATGTCTTTGAAAGAAGATGAGATCGGTTGCTTAATGATAAGGTCAATTATGAAAGTGATGGTTCAAATTATATTTCCTTGCATGTGTACGGATGTATAGCAATACAATGTGTAATGCAAGGGTCGATCCCATACGAGATGACCAAACCAACTTAATTAGTTTTAGTGACTAAACTATACTATCTTTAAAAAGAATGTCTTTATAACAAAATTTATATGGTGTAATGATTGGTAGAATTGCAGAAACTTAACGAAATGGTGAAAATCAATGACTAATAATTTTGTAGGGAGATTAACAAGATACAAGGGTCTAGGGATCCAATTTCACCACTAAATGACACCCTTTGCTAGTGGAATGTTGGATTCAATGCTTCACTTGAGTTTGTTCTTTCAAATATATAATCATTACTGTTAGGTGTGCGGGGTCAAATCAAGTGTTTTCAGTCTTTCCAATTACCTATGTTGTGTAGCATAATTGAGGTGAAAACCCATTAAGCTCAAGAACATAATGAACAAAAATAAGATGGTTTAGCATATGGTGTCTACCTTAACCATTCTTAGATAATCAATCTAACTCATAATCTTGTTGATCAAGCAATAAAATGAATCAAATAATTACAAACAAGATAATAAATCAAACAAAATCATATAGTCATTTATAACCAACAATCCACATAACAAAGAATATCAAATATGGTTACATCTTCACCCTGGAAAGAGATATTAAGCTCATTATATAAATCAAAACAACTCCCTTAGATAGGATCATCACAATGAAAAACATCCTCTCTTCTTCTTCTTGCTTACTTGCAATCTCCCTCTTTCTCCTCAAGAAATACCAATGTTTTACCCCTTAGAACCCTAAAATAAATATGGTAAGATCCCTAGAAAACCCTATCTCCTTGCCTTAAAAAGTAGCAAGACAACGTAGTAGAAAAAACGGGTCGAACACCAGACGATGTTGGCATCGTGGATTGGAATTCCAAGCCGAGACTTGGAATTTGTTGAAACACATTTTGCCTTAAAAAACTCTTCATGTTGTGGCTTAGATTTCCAGGTCGTGGCTTCGAGGTGGCTACCTCCAAATTCTTTGTTTTGTTGCTCCTTTACTAGCCTTCTTCTTTTCTAATCTTTAACTTCATATTTTCCTTTCATTTTCTCTTCTTTTCCAATCTTCAAACACCTAGAAAATTTAACAAATAAATATGAAATTCATCTAAAAGTAACAAGTATTTTCAAATAACTAAGCTTGAACATATATAATATACGTAAATGAAATTCACTCATCAAATACCCTCAAACTGACTCATTTGCTCATCTTTGAGCAAAACAAAAATAGAAAAACTTACGAAGGACACAATGAACATTGATCTAGGTAATTAATCAAAAACCTTAAAAAAATAGGCATAATTAAGAGAAAACTATTAAGATATCACATATGTCTTTAATTTTCAACCTGAGCCTTTTCCTTTCCACCTTAGATTCCATGTTCATGTGCAAGAATTATAGCCATTTCAATCCACATCTTTTCACACTTAAATTCATTCAAGCAACTAAATAATATATATTCAACGCAACCTTGAGAATTCGCAAATTAAACTAACAAGACTACTTTAGATGAGCATTTGATATTTTTCCTTTTTATAGGCTCTATTGCTATCACATTCCTCATTTTATTTATTTATTTATTATCTTCTTTTCTCAAATGTGATTCCCCCTAATCCTTGAGCCATATTACTATCACACCCCTAAACTTATTTTCGTTTCCATTCATAGAGATGTGATTCCCCCGATAAACGATAAGTCTTTACTCTTGTTTTTCTTTTATCTCATGTAACGCTTATCTCAACCATAGTTACAATGAATTCTAGAATCAATATTATCAATGTTTATAAGGAATCTATAGCAAATTAGACAAAGAATTAAGTCAAGCATGTAGGTAATAGTGAGTTCTATCATTTTCAACTTAACTATTATCAAATGTCACATACATGTCTTTAGTTTTGTTTGATGACCCTGATCAATTCTCAAAACACATAAAAAAATATCCATAATCAAATTAGTACTAAACCTATATATTTAAACATAACATAACTAGGAAAACACACATTACATAAACTAGACAAACTACACAAACCAAACATACCAAACACCCCCAAACTTGAAGATAACATTGTCCTCAATGTGTAATGAAGGAAATGAAATAGAGGACTTCCTTGAGACTCGTTGAGTTTACTCTTCATATGCATAATCCAATTCTTCTATAAGTAGAGAGACTGGTGGATAAGTTGGTGGAGTAGGAAAAATCGAAGAGTTGGATCCTTGTGACATACTGTAGTTTTGAAACATGGCATTCAATGTGTTGGTGTAGTCCACAAAAAATTGTATTGTTGCTGCTGCTCCCTTAGCCTTTTTTTATCCTAACACTCAGTGTAGTGCCTCAATTACTTGATCTATTTATGTAAATGAGATATTGTTAGCTCAGTAGTGAGAGGTTACCTTGAAGGTTGCTATTAAGAAGAGTTTGGGGCATCAGGTACACTTAAAGCCTCCTCCCAACCACTTTATTTCTCAAATGAGCGGAGCATAGCATGGGTGATGGGAGATAATGGGTGTTGGTGCTCCTCAGAAATAGCAGTAGGAACACCAGCTTGGAGACATAATGTATAGATCAGAGAAGGATGTCTCAAGTCTCCAGTCACCTTTCTTGTGAATAGTGAGACTATGGATCTTTCAATCACACATCCCACATCAATAGATAGTTTGATCTGGATAGCATTATTGAGAAGTTGAGAAGTGCTCTCTCTTTGGTGACATCAAATACATGATTGGTTAGAAGCAATTTTGTAGACATAAAGTAGTGTCATGCTCTACTCTTTGGTTTAAGTTGCCCCCATGGAAAACTGTTCACTCTGTCATTCCTACCCTTTTATTTGGTCCCTGCTTTGGCAAGTAAACTGAGGACAACCTTAAGATCGGGCCCTTGCTCCAACCAAGATGAAAATTCATCCTCATTGATATCTTCTAATCCATAAATTTGGTTGATGGAGGAGTGATTATAAGGCACCATCTTTCCTCTCATTAGTGCCTTCAATTGCGTCGGGTCTGCCATATGTTGCTACCAAGCATTCACATAAAATTCTCAAATGATTGGCACTAGTGCAACACTTGGTTATGATGCCAATTGTGCCCAACCTCTATAGTCAATCATCTCCAGTATGTTGCCAGACATAAGCTAAGTTCCCCAATCAGGGATGCATGACCTATAGACAATAGAGTGGGTATAGTCCTCAACTGCTACCTCATTGAAAAATGAGGGCTTAATTGTTACTCAAAAGTTCCACCCCACTACCGCTTTGATGGACGAGCAGCTACAACCATTTTAGGAGGCATAATGAATCACAGTCCAAGGATAGGTGATCCCACTACTCAACAATTTAGAAACTTCTTCAAATCATGCTTCACATAGTGAAAATGTGACCTTGACTTCGATGATCTTTTCTACAAACACCTTGTAGGCAGTCCAACTTTCACAAATTTTTCTAAATGTAAGTCACTTACTTCATGAAAAACTTAATGTATACATCATTCACCATTTCATATCCCATTCATTACATCAAAATTTCACAACTCAATTGGTTCTAACAAACTGTCAAACACATGCAATGCACATGAACCCACCACTCTCCAACACAACAATCGTACTCCAAGTGTTGGTCCTGTTCAAATGGTGACTCAAGAGGGGGGGTGAATTGAGTCTTTAAAATTTTTGGCCAGATAATGATTTAAGTGCAAGGGTAAAGAAGAGACTGATAACATAATGCACTTAAACTAATATTTTTATAGTGGTTCAGCCCTTCTATTGGGTTCCTACTTCACTTCTCTAAGTTAGAATTTTTTGCTAAACTCAGGTTTCACTAACACCTTCTTTAATCAACAACTTTTTGATCAAATAAATACACCTGTTGGTTTCTAAGCTCACCAACTAACTTATACAAATACCAAGCAAGTATCCTACTTGCTTTCACTACACAGAGGCAAGTCCATGACTTGGAGAGATATGCAAAATAAATGTGTATGAGTATTAATGCCTCTAATAGACTAATTTTGTATGAAGTTCAGAAGCAATAAATAAAATTAATATAATAATTAAATATAGTAAGATTCAATCTCCAGAAGTGGCTGAATGGATGGTTTTGAATGCTTCTTTGAATAAGTTGCAGTAGAGTTGAAATCGCAGAAAAAAAAAGCCTTAAAGACTTAGTAAATGCTCTCTTTTGTTTCTTAGAATGATCTCCTTGATTGCTTCATTCTTACTTAACTCCTTTTATATGGAAACGTCTAATTTACTCTATATTTGTAGGTGAGAATCATTAAATGTAGAGAAACATTCGACTTTATATCCATTGTACTTTTTAGTGAGATTTTGGAGTCTACGATTCAGCATCAGATCCTCTAAGCTTTTAAGTGGTATGAAGTATCCCGCATAGTTCACACAAGTCATTGTCTCTTTGGATGCTCAAAACATACATTTCGGAGACTCTGAAGCTGCACGATAGTAGTGACTCATGTCGGGATGGTAGGAACTGACTCCAAAAGAGTTTACTATATCTGAAGAGCTTAACTTATAACTCCGAAGGAATTAACTCTAAATATTTAAGTGCTTCTCTAACTCTAAAGTACTTCACTTGACTCCAAAGTGCATTTCCTATTACTCCAACAAGTTGTATTCTCTAAAGAATGTCTTGTTAACTTCTAAGGTTCTCATTGTTGTCTTTGAAGAACCATGTTGACTTTGAAGTACTTGACTCAAACCTGTGATCTCGTGACTCTAAAGTGCTTTAACTGACTCCGAAGATTCTAAGCTTATGACTCTAAAGCAATTCAATTGACTCTCAAGGTTGTGAGCATATAACTCTGAAGTCATTTAATCACTCTGAAGTTATTTTTCTCTATCTCTGAAGTGCTCTAGTGGCTCCAAAAAACTTGTTTTGGCTCCAAGGCATTTTTGTTTAATTTGAAGCTTGTGACTTCATGACTCTAAAGATATTTCCCTCTTTCTTTGAAATGCTTCATTAGCTTTGAAGGGTTATCTTCTTGTCTCCGAAGTGTTTGAGCAACTCCATAGAGAAGAAGTTTTAAATCTGAAGTAAACTCCAAAGTTCACTTAGTAACTATTAATTTTCTGTTTTCTTCTTTTAAGTATATCTGTAATTTATATACTTAGCTTTCTTGAGCATTTACTTGATTTCTTCCTTTAATCATCACAAAATTTATTTTCATTGATTAAATTGAAAATATTTTTGCAGATACTTGAGAATAAATTATTAGTTCCTTAATGTTTCACTCATGTTTTTGCTCATCATCAATACATGGTTGGTTAAGGATGTTTATCATCAAAATCAAGTTATTTAAGAGTGTATGTTCAACATTCTCCCCCTTTTTGATGATGAAAAAATACTAAGTGATGTACCTTTCAAAACTTATCAAATAATAAATTTAATCTAGCTAAATGCATGTTTGATGTTCAATGAAATTCTATTAATTCATTGCAGCTCCCCTTGAATGGGTACACAACATTACATAAATTTCACTACATTTGCTTTCCATTTTTGTCATAATCAAAAAGGTGGAAAGAGATAAAAATGATTTCACATAGTTTGGTGAGAAACATTACAAAACATGACCAAAAATACATATAAAATGGAGTCAATCAGAAAATACAGATTGCAAGAGAATTACATACATCAATCAGAGACAGTTAAATAGAGGGATGAGTGTGCAAATGCAGTAGAATTAGCGAGATGATCTGGGTTTTCTCTTATAGGTTTTAGAAAATGATTCAGGCTTAGGTTGAGAGGTTGATGGTTTAGGAGATGACTTGGGTCTTTTTGGTGGAAGAAGTGGAATAAAAAAATGGATCCTTTGGGATTGCAAATGGGGGTTCATGAGTATAAGTTATGGGTCCATAGTCAGAGACATAGATGAAATCAATGCACTCTCTAAATTATGGATCTAGCAACTTAGGAAAAAGTACAGGAGTCCCTTTTAAGAGGGCTTCTACATTGGCATTCATTCTGGTAGTGTACTCTTGATGGTACATGGTGATGCCAGAAAGAGAAGCCTTTTTGTGTTCTTTTGGAGGTGGAATTTTTGGATTCCTCTTAGATTTTGAAGATGATGGCTAGGATGAAGGTGTTGATTGTTGGTTTTGGGATAGCAGATGGTTTTCTGGGGGGTTTTGGTTTTGGTAGAAGGGAGTGGAATACGTTCAGGTGAGGAGGACGGTTGAGAATAGACTTTTTAAATCTTGTGTTGGATAGATGTATTAGAGAATTGAGGATATAGAGGAGGAAGATTATCAGCAATTGCTTGGAGATTGACATTTGAGTAAAATGAGAATTCTTCCTTAGTAATAAGAAAGAGTTGATGAGGAGGGAGATGGAAATGAACTTTTGGGTTTCCTTGATGTTGGGAGTGAGTGAAGAAGTTTCTAAGAATATATTTGAAGAATTAACTCTTTATCAGGAATGTGAATTATGTGGCCATTAAGAGTCAATGGTGGATCAAGAACAAATTGAATCCTAGACAGAATGTTAGGATCCTCAAGTTCTGAGAATGATAATTCCTGAGGGGATAAAATGAGAGATTGAGAGAGAAACATCCTAGCAATTTCAAAGTTGATTTCTAATTTGCTCATAAACTCAAAATGCATCATCCTAATTGGATTTGAGATATGAATGAGAATGTCAAGATTATCAGCAAATAATTTTGGAGGAGATTGAGGAGGAGTTTGTGGAGGAGTTGGAGGTCTTCTCTGTTAGCATTACATACGATTTTGATGATAACAAAACTTACATTAAGATTCATGTATGCTTAAATCTCTAATGATTATATATATGGTTATAAATCAATAAAAATTAATTAAAAAATACTTAATTAAGAATTATTAATTAAACAAGCATACAGACTTCACTCTATGATGCGCACATCATAAACATTAATTAATCTTTACAGCATAAATTTGCAAAATCTTATTAAGCACCATAATTACTTTAGCTCTTCTATTATGCATTCAATGAAAATGTATAATATCCTTGCTTTACAAAATAACACTATCATATGAGAATAAAATACATTATGAAATTATATATGAAAGCTAACAACATAGCAAGTGCAGAAATGTTAAAGTGCAGGAGAATGATCCTCTACAACAAACTGCCACAAAATTTGCTACATTCCAAAGGAGCTAAATTGAATAAAATTATGGAAGAAGAAGAAGAAGAAAGAAGAAGACAAGCAATAAAAAAGGTTGCAGAAAGGTTCCACAAACAAAAGTATGGGTGAAAAATAAGGCTTTGAAGATGTGCTATAATGAGCTTGCATTGTCTGTTAGTCTCAACAAGAAAATATCAGTAGACAAATGCAAAGCAAGAAGATAAAGGAGAAGCTATGATTAGAGAGTTTAAGTTGCAGACTACTTATATCTAATCAATCTGTCTAAGATAAAAGCACAAGGATGAAGAAGCAACTCAAGGCTTGGCAGACAAAGGAGTTGAAGATGCCATGGTGGAAGAAGTGTAACTCTGTTTGAGAAATTCAAACTATCTACACCAACAAGACAAAGCCTATCTGAGATAAAGAAAGAAGAAGAAGCACCATTAAATACTCAGATAGAGGAACAAAAGAAGAATTGTCACCCAAATAACAATACAAGAAACAAGAAGACTAGAGTTGTCTGAGGAAAGAATGACAATATAAATATAGAAGGGAGTGCAACTTTAGCTAAGCCAAGATAGACAGATCAAAATTGAAGAACCAAGGAAGTTGCTAGAGCAAACCCCTTCTATTGGTCAAAGTGTGCAGAAAAGCTAAAGAACTCTGCTTCATCTTCGGATCAAAAGGTTATCTGTTACGATAGACAAAGTGCAACCAAAGCAAAAGATGATGAAGATGCTAAACTATGAGCATAGATAAAGCTGAACAAACAAAGAGCTACTCAAATCAAATTGGGCTACAATAGACAAAGGCACGATCTTCTACAACTTATGACAGACAAATGTGATGTGAAAAATATTCTATCCAAGACAAAGCAGAACACACTTCGTCTATCGCATACATCAAATGAATGCCACACTTTGTTTGTTTGAGCAAGTTAAAGTTAGCTTCATTTGGCACTTTCAACAGATAATAAGGAACAAAAGAAGATCTAGCCTCATCTATTAATGTAAGACTAAGCGAACTTTGTCTGTCACCTCCAACAAATGATGAAGAATAAAGGAAGCATATCCTACTTTATCTGTTCTTATTAAGGGAATTATTTGTCAATCAATCAGCTCATCTTCATCAGCACAATTCAAAGTCAGTCTGTTATCTTCAATAGAAAAAGCACATGCACAAAGGATTGATCAACAGATAATCTTCTAGAGGAATTGTGGCAGACAAGGAAGTGTTTGTCTATCAGTTAGTATAACTTCATATGCATCAAAGTTTGTCTGTTACTTAATAGGCAATCATTCTTATAGAAATTCAACTGATAGACAAACCCTAGGGGAATTCGTTTGCAACGCTATAAGTTTTTCAATGCTATGATGAGTTAAATGAGGAATACATTTATCACAACTCATCCTTCTCTTTGATTGGCATTACAGTAGCTCGAGACAAAATAGAAAGACCTGGACTTCAATGAGAGAAAATTCAAATGGTCTTATTCATTCAATGCTGCTCTCATCTCTGGATTGATCGGCTCCCATCTTCTTCAACATTCAAGATTTTGAAGAAGCTATTTAAGGAGAATAAGCAGGACGATTTGAAGGCAGTGGCCAAGAGTTTAAACCGTCATCTATCTTTCATAAAAGTTAATTTGCAAATCTATATGGCCACTGTATTTACATTTTGGGAAGATCTTTTATTGTGAGAACTGATAGAGAGAGAGAGAGATCATATCTTCCCCTGTGCTTTATTATAATATTTTTTTAAGTGTCAGTTTTCTGGTAATCTTGAAACTAGAAAGTTTGTGGTGAGCTCAAGAAAACAACATTATATGAGTTGAGTTGGTAGTGAGCTCATGAAAACTACCAAGTTTTCCTATAATCTTTGAAATGGTTGAGTTTCTTGGTGAACTCGTAAACCAGAAGAAGTGTCGGGGACACTTGAGTATGCCCCCTGGAGTTGGATCCAGAAGAAGTATCGGGGACACTTATATATTCCATTGTATGGCATATAGTAGAACCCAAGGCACAATGAGTTGGTGTCCTTGGAAGAGTAGATGTAGGGATGGGGTCCTGAACCAATATAAAATTGTCTTTTGTGTGTGTGTGTGTGTTTGTCCATTTGTTTTATTCCTCGTGCATCTCTTTATTCATCATATGCCATACCACACACAAGCATGAAAAGAGAGAAATGATTCAATAGGGCTTAAGTAATAAACTTTTATTTACCCAATTCACCCCTCCCCCCTTGGGTTAATCCACCCTATGAGCATCTTACAAGTGGTATCAAGTGGGCTAGATAAACAATTCTAATGATCCGTTTGGCTTACCCAACATTGTCATTCTTTATGTTATTCAAAGAGCAATCCTTCCCTCATCTTCCAAATTTTTGATAGATTAAACTGGATATAATGGAAAAGGAGATTGGAAACATTCCTTACGGCCAAATGATCTATGGAAGATTATCTATAATGGCATAAGTGAGGATGAAATGAGACTAGAGCTAATAATGTTTGAAAACTCTCTATATGCTCTCTATCCCACCATTTACGAAGATGTCTTGGCTCATGAATTGAGATGAGAAATCTTTATACAAGCCAAAGACAAATTATTAAGGGACAAACACACTTTGCACTCACACACCATTAGCATTATTATTCAAACTAACTTAAGTGTAGGAAATCTAAGAAAGGATAAAATGTTCTCCTAAAGAAGAAGAAAGAGAAAGAAGAGTTGGTCCGAAGAAACAAATTGAAGATACGATGAAATACCAAGTTCCTTCAAAATAAAAAGGAAAGATAAGCGCAAGTATGACACTTAAACTCAAATGTCATTATTGAATGTATCATTATCTAAAATTTTGAAATATTTACTTGTGCATTTCCTTGAGTCCACCCTCTCATAAATATGTATTCATATTCAGTCCTTCAATTTATTAATTCTGTCTATGCGCCTTTACATTTAACATTTATTTATCTAAAGAAACAAATTTACATTTTGTTCTTTTGAGCTTTACTTATTTCCTTTAGTACATTCTTTTAAATTCAAGTTTTATCTTTCAATTATTTACTTCTATTTGCTTTATGTTTATAGAAATTTATTTATATTTATTTTTAAAGTCCTTCCTATTTTATCTGTGCATTTTTATCAAAGACATTCTTTGAATTTTTATTGAGAAATAGAAATAAAAAATGAGAATTTTGTTTGAATTTCCTTTAGTTGTATGTAGATTAAAAAAATTAATTATGAAAGTATGTTTACATATTCATTCATTCATTTGCAAATTATGTTGAAACCATGTTTAGAATTTTGATTACTTAGATAATTAATAGAAATAAACCTTCATACATAGTATTTTCTGTGTATATGTTTTTCACTCATGTATATAAATAGACAAATATAGAATTAACACTAGGACAATTAAACTATGAAAAATATAAAGTAAAATTTCTAAGATTATCAAAAAGTAAAATAACACTCAAACAATAAATAACCTAAAACTAGAATGCCTAAAAGACACATAAGTAAAAGAAGGATAAAAGAATGAAACAAAATGATTGTGCTCAAAATGTTAATGATTATTCACATCTGTATTATCTCAAATAACTCAGTGGTTGATTAAAGCAAAAGTTTATCATAATCATTTATGAAAATTGCTTTAGTCCATCATCTTATTTTTTCTGCATACTATTGTGATCAAAATAACTATTTACACTAATATATTAGCAATGAACATCCACATCAATTTGAATTCATTAACGAAGAAATAGTGCAAAGATATATTAAGTGAATGCAGGAAAGCTTGAGTTGAACAGAAGAAGCATGAGAACAATGAGAAATCAAAACCTTCTTCTTAGCTCACAAATCCAAGCAAATGAGCTATCAAGTTCCAGTTCCGAATGCAAGAAAATGATTGAACAAATTTAGACTATTTGCTGGACAATATCATATTTCAGAGGAAGGATCATCAAAGACTTGATAGTAGAAGCTAATTGCATAGTCAAGACTGACAACAACACCCACAAACTCAAATGAGAAATCTATGAAGAAAGCACCAAAAGAGATAAGTTGTCAAACTTGATTATATTTCTTGCTACATACTGTAGATACCTCTGAATAAACTACACTGGATTTGAAATAGATTGCTTTGAGCTAAATCATGATAAAAATATTAACAAATCTTAAAATAATCAAAACTCATTATAGTCCTAAGGCATCGTCAAATTTGTTTGGGAAATCTCACAGTTTAAGGTCTCATATAGGAATTCCATTCCTGATCATTCATTTAGTAATGAGGTTTATTGGCTTGATCTCAATTAAAGAGCTAAAATTGAAAAGTAATAATCATAAAAGATACTAACAGCCATGACACATAGAAAGTTAAAACAAAATTTTTAACATTAATAAATCTTCAGTAAAGAAAATAAACATCAAAAATATCTATTTTCTTAAAACATCCATCAACAACCACTAATAAGTTCAGAAAATTTAATAAAGAAAATTAATAATAGTTACTCTTTTAAAACTTCAATAACTGCTAACAACTCTGTACTTCTACCTTGAGTCTTAGAAAATTCCTTCTCCAAAGCCTTAATTTTATCCATAATCTCTCCATAAGCTATACACCAGTTAGTCAAAAGAAGATCTGTAGAGACATTCATCTTCTTAGCAGACTTTAATTGCCTCTTTAAGTGTCTCACCTCTTCTTCTAAAAAGTGAATCTGACTATTTTCCACACTTATCTCTCCCTCCATTGTTGCTCGAATGTTAACCTTGTATACTATCTGTCCAACTAAATATTATGAAATACATAGGTTACAACAAATCCTCAGAAGACACATAAAATCTTATAGAAGAAATCAACAAATTAATAGCTTAAACAGAAATAGAAATCTTAGAGATCCAGAACTGGAAAAATTAGGATCATGCATTATCACTGTTAAATAACGATGAATAAAAGATACACATCCAACAATTAACCTACTAAAAGAATGATTCTATGAACAACATAAATCACAAAACTTAAATTTTCATAAAAGACCAGAACATCTAAAATCACAAGTGTGAGTTTAAAGAGTTGTAAGATTACATAAAAAGTTCAGATTAAAAAGCAAAAATATTTAATCAGCTAAAACATCCACAACAGCTTCCAACTCTTTAAATCTTTGGTGAGCCTTGGCCAATCTGTCTTCAAATCTTTAATATGTTCTATGTGTCACGCCCCTCCTTCCGAGGTGCGACTTATTATTTTACACTATTTTTTACCTAAATTTGCCCACTTTTAGGGTAGGGTGCTCGAGTCCCATTATGGAACTTGATTAGTTTCTACAGAAAAATGGATAGCGTATCCCCTAAATTATTAGGGTTTAACCTGTACAATTATTTATCAACATTAATAAAGCCACAATATAAATTCTAAAACACACACACTTACCCGCAGCCCAAGATCTGGGTAGAATCATGATGGTAATCTAATCCTTAAATTTATTACAAAATGATGATTAAATCATTAAGACATGCTATTATATCTTATTATACATCAATTGAAATTTATTAAATACAATCATTAAACTACAATTACATAATGAAATTTATATTTACAATTCATAATATCATAATGAATGAGTCTTCAATCTTGGTCACCAGTTCCAACCCATAGTTGAAATTCTTTGCCTAGTCTGTCAACTAAAAATATAAGAAAGAAGGTATGAGTTTGGGCAACTCAGTAAGTAGACAAATGTATTAAACAACAATTAATCTACAGTTAGCAGATTTCATATCAAATAATCAATATTACTAAATCAAGAATTCCATGTTATTTCCATCCAATCAAATAAGCTCATATTGAATCAATCTTCAATTTAAATGTATAACAAAGGGATCTTATTCAACCCACACATTAAACATCTATATCAACCCAAAGTATCAAATATTCCAATCTAAGGGATACTTAATATCCCTAACAACCAAACAACATCAACTTAAACAAATACAGGATATCCACCATCCCCAATCAAAACATACACGCCCTGATTTCAAATAAATGGGATATACATTATCCTTATCCATTCAATGGAAACAAAATCCTACTTACCTTGTCATGCTTCCAAACCATTTCTCTAGCTCGATACCTTTTCATCCTTCTTAGATCATCCTATATAAGGTAAAATCTCATTCATTACAAACATAGCTCGAACTAATTTCTTCCAAACAAATGAGTATGATTTATGACTAAACTCATCTTTCTCAATAGAGTCTTAACTAATTTTCATATTTAACTATATAAAATCTAAATCCTTATACAACATAATTATTGTGCCATTAACCTCAATGATCAAAATAAAATAGCTAGTTAAGTCCTCAACTTACCCAATTTGTCACTTAAACACTTTATAGTCAATACAACATAATTATTGTGCCATTAACCTCAATGATCAAAATAAAATAGCTAGTTAAGTCCTCAACTCACCCAATTTGTCACTTAAACACTTTATAGTCAAAATTCCTTTTAACCCAATTTGGGTTTTTGTCCAAAAATTAGATTTTTCATTCCTAAGCAACCCAAACAAATCTCAAAATAGCTTAATTCATGTCTTAATTAAATTTTCCTATAATAATTTCATAAAATTCATGAAATTCCCCAATTTTTACTATTCACAAAAACCCTAACAAGCCAAAAATCATGATTTCCATAATCAAATCATTCCCAATTCATGATAATTAACCTAAGACTCATTTTCCCCATACTTACTCATATCATTTTCTTCTAAAAGTCACTTTTCCAAAAACTATATAAAACCCTAGTTTATAAAAAATTAAATTTTTAGATGGGATAAAATAGCTTACCTTAAATTCAAGTGTAGTTGTCATCAATGAACAATAATCCATGCTCAAGGCCTAAAATAGCACCTTCCAATTGAAGAAAATTGGATCTTCTTTCCTATCCACCATCTAAATGCCAAAAACGCATTCCCCTTAACATGCTTGGATGATAATCTCTCAAAATCACTTGTTTCCAAGTCCAAATGACAAGAACGTGGATCAAACAAGGCTAGGGTATGACTTTTGGGACATGGGAGAAGAAACGGGATGAATACAAATGAAAATGGAACGAATTTGGGACTTAAAACATCGCATTTTTTCGGTGCTCTGGCACTCCATCAAGCCTGTGTTATGACATAGAAAACCTATGTGATGACACAGACTTTGCTAACTTCACAGTGTCACAACATAGAAAACCTATGTCACGACATTGAATTCGTGTGTCGCAACATTAACCTATTGCCCCAATGCACTGGTGGTAGTTTGAGCATAACTTTTACATGTAATGTCCAAATAACCTGATATTTGAGGCATTAGAAAAATACTTCAATGGATAAAAATTTTATATTAACAAATTATTCCAAATAATCCCAAAAATATGTCAAAAATTCCCATAAAGGTGACCCATAACATTCATCTTGTTATTTTTAGTTATTTGGAATAACTTTGGCATATTAGTCATAAATTCCTTATATGACATTGGAATTAAGTGATTTTTCTTCTATTGGATATATAATTTCATTATCTACAACTTTTATGTTGAACACTATTTCAAATTAATCCATTATCTATATCAAAATTTAATTATAATGAAAACCCTTTTTCGAATTCAGCATTTTCACTTATGAAAGATCATCATAGCCCCTTTTTCACAAAAAAAATTTCAAATCTACCAATAATAACTTCACACACATAACATACATGAAATGGATTATGGTCATATCATTCACTACCTCATTTAAGGTCAATTATCAAAAATCACCTATTCAGTTGTTTTTACTGATCTTTTTCTATCATAAGTAATTCCATTGGCCATTTCATTTCAAAATGCATGCAAGACTCAAAATAATGTTTCACATACATTAAAAAATATATAATAAATATATTAGGCCATTTTCATTGATCATAAATATAATTGTTTTGAAATTCACCATTTCAATTCTTTTTAACCAAATTTTCTTTGAATTTTCTGCTATAAATGACTCCACATTCCAATTCCATTCAAAAGTACACCCAAGTCTTACACCAAGATTCCCCACATCTCACAATACCTATGGTAATCATATTAGGTCATTCATATAGATCATAATTGTGCCTTTGCTCAATTTCATCTATTGAGTTCTTTTCACATAACCTTCAACTTAATAGTTCAAAATTCTAAAATTATCTCAAAATTTTGATTCAATATCTCATACACATAACATTATACATAATGATCATGCAACATTAGCCATTCAAGTCATATACATTACTTTACTCAAAATCACCACTTAAGTTCTTTTTCACTGAAAACTACTAATGAAATCAATCTCTTTATTCAATTCAGTTTTTCATAACAAATTTCCTTATGAAACACTATGTATTACTTCAATTTCTCACTTTACTATAATGTAAATAATTTCTCCCAAATTTCAACATCACAAGTGTTACACTACAACCTCCGTATAAGCCATAGAGTTCTTAGTTAAGAGACAATTAAAATAAAGATTGCTACTCTTAACAGAAGCCAAATCAACTTTTCGCTGCTTAATCTTATCTTGAAGAACCAAACATCTCTCCACAGCCTTAAAAGCAGCACCATCTTTCTCACCTTGAATAAACTTTATAGATGAACTGGAAGAAGCCATGGTTGCCTTGGTAAGCACTAAAGAGTCATCTCTTCCCAATCCCTTTGTGCAAGAAAAGAGAAAGATGAAAGCTTCTCCACTTCCCAAGTAATCTGTCAACTCCTCCAATAATAACTCTTAACCATCACCCCTGATAATAATGATAGACAAACATTAATTAAAAGTAGATGCACATTAATAGTAAACCATGCATTGTCACTACATTTGCATCTGGTATGTTAATATGATTTTGATGAATATTACATTTAAATGTCTAATTATTGCCTCTTCTAGTACCAATGTTTAATAGACAATATTGGAAAATATTTAATATTACAATCAACCAAATCAATCTGGTCATCATAATAAGTAATAAAATATGGGGAGAAGAATTTAAAGAACGGTAAATATAACTAAGGGGAGAGAAATAGAATTAAAAAGTAGGAAAAATAATAAGCTTGAAAGAAAAATCTTTTTGATTCTAATAAAAAAGTGGAGAGAAATATTAGTGATGACTTGTAAGAAATGCACCTATAGAAATAATAGTTAAAAATAGAAAAATAATAAAAGGATTAAACTCATAGTATTATACAAGTCAGATATTCAAGAGGAGATTAAAAGAACATTTCTAATGTCTGTAAGAATTCTTAAAGTTTTGTCTTCATCAAAAAGTGGGAGATTGTTAGCATTACATATGATTTTAATGATAACAAAACTTACATTAAGGTTCATGTATGCTTAAATCTCTAATGATTATATATATGGTTATGAATCAATAATAATTAATTAACAAAAATACTTAATCAAGAATGATTAATTAAACAAGCATATAGACTCCACTCTATGGTGCGAACATCATAAACATTAATTAATCTTTACTGGATATATTTGCTAAATCTTATTAAGCCCTATAATTACTTAAACTTTTCTATTATGCATTCAATGAAAATATATATTATCCTTGCTTTACAAAATAACACTATCATATGAGGATAAAATACATTATGAAATTATATATAAAAGCTAACAACGCAGCAAGTGCAGAAATGTTAAATTGCAGGAGAATAATCATCTAATATAAACTGCGACAATAATCTACTACATTCCAAAGGAGCTAAACTGTTGAAAATCATGGAAGAAGAAGAAGAATACAAGCAACAAGAAAGGTTGTAGAAAGCTTCCATGAACAAAAGTATGGGAAAAAATAAGGCTTCGAAGATGTGCTACAATGAGCTTGCATTATCTGTCATCTCAAAAAGAAAATATCAACAGAGGATAAAGGGGTTTAAGTTGCAGAAAATATCAAAGCAAGAAGATAAAGGAGAAGCCATGATCAGAGAGTTTAAGTTACAGACTACTTATATCTGATCAATCTATCCAAGATAAAAGTGTAAGGATGAAGAAGCAACTCAAGGCTTGGCAGACAAAGGAGTTGAAGATGAAGCCATGGTGGAAGAAGCATAACTTTGTTCAAGAAATTCAAACCATCTACATCGACAAGACAAAGTCTACCTGAGATAAAGAAAGAAGAAGAAGCTCCATCAAATACTCAGACAGAGGAACAACAGAATAATTGCCCCCCAAATAATAATATAAGAAATGAGAAGACTAGAGTTGTTTGAGGAAAGAATGACAATATAAATATAGAAGGGAGTGCAACTTTAGCTGAGCCAAGACAGACAGATCAAAATTGAACCAAGGAAGTTGCTAGAACAAACATCTTTTATTAGTCGAAGTGCATAGAAAAGCTAAAGAAATTTACTTCATCTTCAGATCAGAAGGTCATCTATCACGATAGATAAAGTGTAGCTAAAGCAGAAAACAATGAAGATGCTACACTGTGAGCATAGATGAAGCCAAATAGACAAAGAGCTACTCAGATCCAATTGAGCTGCAACAGATAAAGGCACGATCATCTACAACTTATGACAAACAAATGCGATGTACAAAATATTCTATCCAAGACAAAGCAAAACACACTTTGCCTATTGCTTACATCAAACGAACACCACAATTTGTTTACTTGAGCAAGTTGAAGTTAGCTTCTTCTAGCACTTTCAACAGACAATAAGGACCAAAAGAAGAATATCTAACTTTGTTTGTTAATGCAAGACTAAGCAAACTTTGTCTGTCACCTGCAACAAATGACGAAGAACAAAGGAAGCACATCCTACTTCGTCTGTTCTTATTAAGGGAACTGTTTGTCAATCAATCAGCTTATCTTTGTCAACATCATTCAAAGTCAATCTGTTATCTTTAACAGACAAAGCATATACATGAAGGATCGATCAACAAATAATCTTTTGGAGGAATTATCACAGACAAGGAAGTTTTGTCTATCAATTAGTATAACTTCGTATGCTTCAAAGTTTGTCTGCTACTTAACAGACAATCATTCTTATGGAAGTTCAACTGATAGAAAAACCCTAGGAGAATTTGTCTGCAATTTATGACAGACTAATGAAGAGAAAGAGAGGCCATGACATGTTAGAGGAGAATCAGTTTATGTGACTACATATAAAAATCGCATATGCATTTGATCCATTATTATGTAGACTCATACTAATCACCATTTTTGGCAATAAGTGGCATAGTAAGTTTTTCAATGTTGTGATGAGTTAAACGAGGAACACATTTATCACAGCTCATCCTCCTCTCTGATTGGCATTGTAGTAGCTCAAGACAAAACAGAAAGACTTGGACTTCAATGGTAGAAAATTCAAATGGTCTTATTCATTCAGTGTTGCTCTCGTCTCTGCATTGATCAGATCCCATCTTCTTCAATGGTCAAGATTTTGAACAAGCTATTTAAGGAGGAGAAGCAGGATGATTCATAGGTGGTGAAGGAACCCATTTCAAATGTGCTCAACTTGGTGCAAATCCTTCCACCCATGGCCAATAGCTTAAAATATCATCTATCTTTCATAAGGATTAATTTTAGCAAATCCATATGGCCATTGTATTTACATTTTAGAAAAATCTTTTTATTGTGAGAGCTGAGAGAAGGAGATCATATCTTCCCCTGTGCTTCATTATAACACCTTTTAAATTATCAGTTTTTTGGTAATCTTGAAACCAAAGAGTTTGTGGTGAGCTCAAGAAAAAAACATTGTATGAGTTGGTAGTGAGCTTAGGAAAACTACCAAGTTTGCCTATGATCTTTGAAATTGATGAGTTTCCTGGTGAACTCATAAAACCATAAGAAGTATCGGGGACACTTGAGTATGCCCCCTGAAGCTAAAATCCAAAAAAAGTGTCAGGAACACTTATGTATTCCATTGTACAGGGTATAGTGGAACTCAAGGCACAATGAGTTGGTATCCTTGGAAGAGTGGATGTAGGGACAGGGTCCTAAACTACTATAAAAATTATGTTGTCTGTGCATGTGTGTGTTTGTGTATGTCTATGTTTGCTTGTCCATTTGTTTTATTCTTCATGAATCTCTTATTCATCATATGCCATACCACACAAGCATAAAAAGAGGAAAATGATTCAACAGAGGTTAAGTAATGAACTTTATTTACCCAATTCACCCCTCTCCTCTTGGGTTAAGCTACAATTCAGGACTTATTGAAGGTGAATTGCATTCTGGTGGAATTTCTTTAATTTGTTTAGGAATTACCTCTCCTGATCATACAAGATCAAGCCAAGTCCAATCCAAATAGATGGAGGGACCTAGAGAAAGAAAATAGAATCTAGGAAGTGGAGCTATGAAATATTTTCCATGTCTGACAATGGCTCTATGAGGATTGATAAGGTAATCCTCAGGCAGAGTGGTTGGAATTGATGGAGGCTGTGTTGGAGGAGAGGGAGAAGCAATTTCAGCATGTTCACTCACAAGAATTATAGGAGATGATACATGAGGAGAATATATGGGGAAAGACATCTCTATGATGGGAGAATTTGTTCTAAATGGAGAGAAGTGAGGTAGAGGTGGAGAATGAGTATGATAAGTTTGACCTCAGAATGATTTTGCTAGTGATTGTAGAGAATCAAGTCTTTGGTCAATCTTATCAGCTCTTAAGATGAGAGATGACATGGCATAGTTGAGTCTTTGATTAAATCTGTTCATTTGTAAAGCTAGAGTTGATAACAAGTTTTCAATGTTCTCAAGTCTATTTTCTCGATGGTGTGGAATGGGTTGAGTAGTGGGGATTGATGAGGTGGTTGGTGTGGTTGGTTGATGAGTGGTTCTTATGGGAGATGGGGATCTTATGGGTGTGAAGGAGGTAGGGGTTGCTGTTACTACTATTTCATGCTCTTCTCTTAAAATTTCTTCTAACTCCTCTATTTTAACATATCTTTCTGCTTCTCCTGGAGTCTCTCTCATCACCTCTTCCAAATTTTATTATCTTTCTGTTCTCTCTTCTTCTTCTACTACTTGCTCTGGTCTAGATCTCTTTAGTTGTACTGCTCTTCTTGGCTTTTCATTGTTCCAACCTGTGAGGTTTGCTTGAAACCTATTCTCTTTAGGGTCTTCTCTTGGAGATTCACTTTGTTCTTCAAAGTCTGAGTCTCTTGGAGATTCTCTTTATTCTTTAGACAGACTAACTCTGGCTTCCCTTATTAACTTAGTCAAAGCCATTCCAAAAGGGAGAGGGAATCTTGAGGTGCTCTTAACTGAATGAATATGACATGACATTATCTTTGCCATATCCACTTTCTTTTTTTTCTTCAGAGCCCACATTATTCTTCCATCCTTTTCTGATATATCTCTTATGGCTCATTTTCTTCGATACAAATTGTTATTACAATCATGTAAGCTAATTTAGACTTAAGCTTAGATGACTGGAGTGAAGATAATTTTTTCTCTCATTATTTTTGCTCCTGCCAAAATTGAAAATAATTATTGTCTAGTAGGCCACTTTGGTTCATCTTCTACCAAAGGAAGATTGAAACAGCTCAAATTTTTTATGAACATATCAATTTCCACTTCTCCTATCCATGACCTTTATGTTCTAAGATTAAGGTTGTAGATTAGGGTTCTCACGAGTCTTGGATTGAACTAATCAATGTAGATTACATACTCCATCCATCCTTGATATTTGAACCATTCACATACATCCAATTTCAAACCATTGTCTTCGAAAATATCAAAGTTGAAGACTCTTCCTTTTATGATTTTTCTATCATAGTATCTTTCCATGTACCTAGAATAATCAAACTTACTATTGAGAAATGTTACCTAAAGTGTATTGGTTTCATGTCTGACTCTCTTGGTTGCTATAATGCCCAAGGTGTTAAAATTTGAAAAGTGTGATGAATTTTTTTTTGAATTTCTAGTATGAAAAAGTTATTAAATTATATGAAATATTGATGTCGACATATGGATCATAAGGAGGATAGCCTATATATATTAATAGAAGGAAGAAAAGAGGGTGGAAAAATAAATAAGTATGAATGCATGTGTATGGGACATGGTGGGTAGTTGGAGCACCATGGGAATTTAGCAATAAAAGGGAGGCTTTTGGCTTTCTTATCCATCAGCAACTGTAACCCCTGCTACACCTCCCATTCACTACATTTCCACCTTCCCATTTGACAATTTTTAGCTTATTTTACTTGGGGAATCTTAGGGAAATTGATCAAAGAATTGTTGACAACTCACTACATTAAAAAATTTATTGGTTTAAAGGTGTTGCAGCCACCAAAGATCAGAGATCAACTACTATGGGTGGGACCCACCAAGGAAATCACAATTCAAAGGTGAGTGATTTATCAAAGCAAGTTGTTAATTATATGTATATAGCTGTTTAATTGATGGATGAATTAAATCTTGATGTTCGAATGAAGTGAAATAAATTAGGGTTTTATAGAAATAGCCAAGGGAGATTGGGGGCTCTAATTAGTGTAAGAATCAATTAATTATGGTTGTAATTAGCTTGTGACATGATTTGATGTATTTATAAATTAAATTCAACCACTACAAATTAGTGGCAGCTAGGTAATGGTAAGCTATCCATGATCAGTTTGTAAAATTGTCACTAAGAGAGGGCTGTAAAATTAAGCCTAGATTACTCAAGTTTGATCATGGTTAATCAATACATTAATGAGGTATGGAAGTGGGTGTATATGGGTGGAGAATTAAGTGAACAACTAGGTGATTTAATGACAAGCAGATGTAGGACAATTAGGTGAATTTATGAGTTTAAATGCTAACATTTATTGATGCAAATGGTGTATGTTATATATGTATAGGGATAAAAATTAAGAGTGTGATTAAGGAAGTGTTTCAATAATTAATTGCAGTGAAAAATGTAGCCTAAACAAGGTAAGCAAGTGGTTTGATAATTTGATTTTGCAATTACTTGTGTTGTTCAAATTCTGGGCATGATTTTTCTGTATAAATTTGTCATGCCAAATGATATCTTGATTGAGTTTAATAATGTGTTTTATCCATCATTTAATGATTCTTAGTGGCTTGATTTATCCTGCATGAAATGCATTTAAAAGAAAACATTGTAAGCAGCAAATAGATTGTAATTAATTGAACCCACATATACATATATCAAGTTGTCCATCTTGAAATGCACCTGATGTTGATGGCATCCAAATTTTGACCCATAATTTGATTGATTTAGAAAATCTAGTCAAAATAAAAGTTGTATATCTTGAATAATCTTTCCAACGAGGTAAGAACCATTAAATTCTGAGTTTATAAGAGATAGTTATAACTAAAATAGTATAAGGGTCTCTAAATCAATAGGAATCACCTTGTAGGGCCCACGAATCACATTATAAGTTTAATTTGGAAACTTATCAACATAAGAGTTTTAGATCTTGCAATTATCTAAATAATGACATAAGCATCACTTAATTTGGAGTTTATACGAGAAAGTTATGCCTAAATTACTAAAACTGCTCTTGGGAAATGATTAATTGAAAAAAGGTATCATTTTTGGGCCCCATGACATAAATTATAGGCTAAATTAGAATAATTGGTAAGCATGAAAGTTGTATTCCTTAAAATTATCTAAACAATGGAAAAATAATCACTTAATTTGGAATTAATATGAGAAATTTATGGCCAATTTAATACAACTGCTCCCTAATGAAATATATGTAAGCTCATTTATAGATAAATCTTGATAATTGATCAATGTATTTCATTACATTGATGAAAATGGCCATATGAATGTATATATCTCTATATAAGATGTTGGGTTATGCTACATGGGTAGAATCTTTGATTATGTGAATGATAAGCTGAGCTCGAAATGGATGGTAGGATGATTCTTATTAAGGTAAGTAGGTTACTTGTAAAATTGTATGATTGGTTGAATGTATGAGGATAGTGCACATCCCATTGTACTGTACGGGCTTGTGTATTTTGAATGCAATGGCTACTAAGTGATAGTGAGTATCCAGTGATTGTTCTATTATGATGATTTAATGGAAGGTGGTATCCCATGATTATTTTTATGTTACAATGATATGTGCATGTGTAAAGGATTGATTGTGTATGTAAGTTAAATGGGATTGTGAACATCCCATTATTGTCATATGAATAGTGATTGTATTTGTGAAATGGGATTGGTCAAAATCCCAAGTTATGTGACTTGTGTAATGATGCTATTTCCTATTTCATGTGCAAATTGGTGGGAAAGAGGTTATCCTATAATTGTACTTATTATCATTATTCTTGTGTATGAATGTTCATATTAAGGGATCATAGTTATCCCAGATTACATAATGCATGGTTTACTATCCTATGATTGGATAAAGTATGTGTGATATGAAAGTGTGGTTTGGGGATAGAGAAATAATAGAGAAATATCCTAGGATATATATTGTATATGAGCATGAATTTGGTATGAATATGTCTTGATGTAAAATGTGGAGATATTTGAGATTGTTTGAATGTAATCATGCCTGGATGGCATGGATTGTTATATATATGATGGCTTGCAATTATGGATGAATTTTGGGATGCCTGATGGATTCCTACTTTGTTAATTATTTTCTAATTTTGCACCTACTTACCGAGTTTGCCCGGACTCATGCCTTCAGAATCTATGTTTTTAGCTAATAGGATAGGTAAAGAATCCAAACTTTGGATTCTAACTAATAATCCAAATTTGAAGACATTTTGATTATGAAATGGTAAATTGGTATTGGAATCCCTTCATATTATATTTTTTGTAAATCAAAAATTTAATTAAATTTTTGTAATAAGATTAGAATGATGTATATTATATAGCATAGGCATGTCATAGTGATAAAATTGTAGTTTTGGCTTAGTGATTGCCATCATGATTGGTTCTGGGCTTGGGGCAAAGCTAGGGGTAAAAGTTTGAGTTATTATTAATCTTAACTATTTATGATTGTTAAATTTAGTTTTTATATATTAAAAGTATGTACTCCAGGTGTAGACCTTGATAATTTAGGGTAGACTCTGCTGGATTTTTGGCAGAATTTGCGTAGAATTGGGGAGTTGATAGGAAAATATTAGCATCCCGCATCAGCCCTGGTAGTGCGAGATGAAAATGTATAAGATAGGGGTGCAGGGTGTTACAGGTGGTATTAAAGCCTCTGGCATAGCTGTGTGATAATTCGTGCTCATGTGTATGAGAGCACTAAGGCTAAAATCATAATGGCAATGTTTAGTGGAAGAAAAGAACATGACATGCCAATATAGTTTATTCTTTTATGACTTGTAGGAAATATAGGAAGGCATGAGTAAGGAAAAGGAGGACATGTACATGATAAGTATAAACTGATATAAGAGTGATTAGATGATGCGAATATGAAATGAACATGATCATATTATGATAACACAAATGTGATATATTCCTATTATGATTATAGTAGCATAGTGAAGTTTGGTAGTGCCTATATGTGTATCATATGAGAAGGGTTTAAGTATTGTTTTTACTGATATTTGATCTGAAATGTTTGAATATTCTATTTTATAGTGTGACATTAAATTGATTAAATTGTGAAGTTTCATGAATGAGTGTTGGATGTTGTTTAATTGATTATGATGGAATCATGGGATTCCTTAAGATAATATGTATTTGTGAGCCTAAGTTGATTGAATGATTGATTTGACTAGACATGGCATGTGAAGGCATTATTCCCAAATGTGTATATGGGTGCATGGTTGCATGGATTCTATGATAAATTGCATACCATGACTTGTTAGTGATGCTGGATGCATTTTATGATTGTGAATGATTGTAATGCTAGAAAGGCATTATTATAATTGTAATGCCGAGATGACATTGATGTGATTGATATGCTGGGATAACATTGTGTATTCTATGTATTGATTTGGTTGACTGTTTGTTGATATGGCATTGCCTTGCCATGGTTGATTGTTGAACAAGATGGTATGTTAATATAACTTTGCTTGTGAGCATGTTGATTGAATAAATTGGCATATGTGCCATGATTCTGTGATTGACATTGGCTTTGTCATGATTAAATCAAACAGTTTTAATTGATGATATGATTGATGAGCTTATGTATCCCCCAGTATAATTGGCATTGAATTTACTATTTGATTGAACCAAGTGATTGATGCAATTTTGTACATGAGGAATGTGTTTTTATGTGTGTTTGAATTGATGAGATATGCAGTGCATGGATGGTACGAATATGTATGAGTTTGATATCATAATACTTAATAGTGAGTTGGTGGTAAGCTCGTGAAAACCACTAATGCAAAATAATGAGTTGGTGGTAAGCTTGTCAAAATCACTAGTGACACCTTAGAGTCACAGTGTGGCTTGTATGGCTAGTGAGGTGGTTGTGTGGGCAACCGGCATGGCCAGGCATTGCTTGATGATTAGCTTGGATGGCCTGGAGGGCCAGGTGATAGTGCTTGGTGGATGAGCATGGTTGGGATAGTGAAGAAGTTTGTATTGTACATATTTCATCACGAGCATGGCATCATAAGCGTTATCTTGATATTGCTTTGTTTAACACTAATGAATATGTGTATATAATGTGATGGACAAGTTATGAGCACATGTATGTGCCATGTATGTGATATAGTATGCATCATGTGTATGCACCTAGAGTCGACTGGCTACATGTATATTCATTGAGTACGACTATGTATGACCCTAATTTGGGTCAATTGCATTATTCAAGTATGATTGTATGCCATGGCATTGGCATGGATTGCCAAATTAATTGTAATTATATTATATTGATTTGAGTAAGTTTTGTTTGAGCATTTTATATATATTATTTTTATTATTGCTTAAATTATATGATCAGTAAAAGCACCCTTATGCAATGTATCATGAGTATATGGATTCACAAGATGTAAATTAGTCATAATGGACTAGTGATATATACATTTATTTTCTTTTGCGTATTAGAGGGTGAAGAGGAAGAGTGACATGAATAAAATATGATATGATATTTTAGCATATGGACTTGTATTTAGAGTTTTGAAGATGAAACTTTTGTAATGGGAGTTAGTTTGTAACGCCTGAGGCATTAAAATCTAGAAAGTGTGGTGATTTGTTTTTTGAATTTCTAATATGAAAAGGTTATTAAATTATACAGAATATTGATGTTCACATATGGATCATAAGGAGGACAACCCATATATATAAATATATGGAAGAAAAGAGGGTGGAAAAAATAAATAAATATGAATGCATGTGTATGGGACATGGTAGGGAGCAGGAGCACCATGGGAATTTAGCAATATAAAGGAGGCTTTTGGGTTTGTACTCCATCAGCAACCGTAACCCCTGCTGCCCCTCATGTACACTACATTTCCACCTTCCAATTTGACAATTTTCAGCTTATTTTACTTGGGGAATCTTGGGGAAATTGATCAAAAAATTATTGACAGCCCACTACATTAAAAAATTTATTGGTTTAAAGGTGTTTCAGCCAACAAAAATCAGAGTTCAGCTACTGTGGGACCCACCAAGGAAATCACAATTCAAAGGTGAGTGATTTATCAAAACAAGTTGTTAACTATATGTATATAGTTGTTTAATTTATGGATGAATTAAATCTTGATGTTTGAATGAAGTGTTGTAGAAATAGTCAAGGGAGATTAGGAGCTATAATTAGTGTAAGAATCAACTAATTATGGTTGTAATTAGCTTGTGACATAATTTGATGTATTTAGAAATTAAATTTAGTAGCTACAAATTAGTGGCAGCTAGGTAATGGTAAGCTATCCACGATCTATTTGTACAATTATCACTAAGAGAGGGCTATAAAATTAAGCCAAGATTACTCAATTTTGATCATGGTTAATCAATACATTAATGAGGTATGGAAGTAGGTGTATATGGGTGGAGAATTAAGTGGGTAGCTGGGCGATTTAATGCCAAGTAGATGTAGCACAATTAAGTGAATTTGTAGGTTTAAATGCCAACATTTATTGATGCAAACGGTGTATGTTGTATATGTATAGGGCTGGAACTTAAGACTATGATTAAGGAAGTATTTCAACAATTAATTGTAGTGAAAAATGTAGCCTAACAAGGTAAGCAGGTGGTTTGATAATTTGATTTTGCAATTACTTGTGTTGTTCAAATTCTAGGCATGATTTTTCTATATAAATTTGGCATGCCAAATGAATTTTTGATTGAGTTTAATCATGTGTTTCATCCATCATTTAATGATTCTTAGTTTCTTGATTTATCATGCATGAAATGCATTTGAAAAACAAAAACATTGTACACAACAAATAGATTGTAATTAATTGAACCCACATATACATATATCAAGCCGTCCATCCTGAAATGCACCTAATGTTGATGGCATACCATTTTTAACCCATAATTTTATTGATTTAGAAAATTTGTTCAAAATATACATTAAAATTATCTTTCCAACAAGATAAGAACCATTAAATTTTGAGTTTTTATGAGATAGCTATAGCTAAAACAACATAAGGGTCTCTAAATCAATATGCATCACATTGTAGGGCCCTCGAATCAAATTATAAGTTGATTTCAGGAAATTTATCAATATAAGAGTTTTATAGCTTGAAAGCATATAAATAACATAAGAATCACTTAATTTGGAGATCATACAAGAAAGTTATGCCTGATTTACTAAAACTGCTCTTAGGAAATGATTAATTGAAAAAAGATATCACTTTTGGGCCCCACAACTTAAATTACAGGTTGAATTAGAAAAAAGTACTTAGCATAAAAGTTGTAGGTGTTAAAATTATCTAGATAATGGAAAAAGAACCACTTAATTTGGAATTAATATGAGAATGTTATGGTTAATTTACTATAACTGCACCCTAATGATATATATGTAAACTCATTTATAGATAAATCTTGATAATTGAGCAATGTACTTCATTATGTTGATGAAAATGGCCATATGAATGTATATATCTCTATATAAGATGTTGGGTTATGCTACATGTGTAGGATCTTCTAATATGTGAATGATAAGTTGAGCTCGAAATGGATGGTAGGATGATTCTCATTGAGGTAAGTAGGTGTATTTGTATAATTGCATGATTGGTTGAATGGATGGGGATAGTGCATATTTTATTATACTATTGTGACAAACCCAAATTTTTTAAGTTTAATTTTCAATTATGATAAATTTCTTAGTAATTAGTGGTCCGGAATAATTAGAAATTTAATATGATTTTTGAAAATTTCACCCTTCTGGAGTAGTTTTAGTATTTTAACCATAACCTCTTTGTACGAACTCAGAATTAAATGATTGTATTTGCATTGTTCAGATAATTTCAAGGAATACAACTTTCATGTTGACCATAATTCCTAATTATGCTTATATTTTGAGTCATGGGTCCCACAAAGTGATGCCACTTAGATTGGAGATGGTTGTAGTGTTTTGGCTATAACTTTTTCATGAAAAATTAGAATTTAGTGATTTTTAATTCATTAGAAAATTCAAAACAAAGGCTAAAACGTTTGTGTTTATCACTTTTGATGAATCAGCCCCCATATGTGCCAAATAAGTGAGACAAGTGACATTTATTACAAGAATAGTGTGTAGGTGCATGGGCACCACAACTTAAGTTTTTTTCCTTTTTCTTTAAGGAGATCCACCATCATCACAAAAACTAACATGCCTCCCTCTTCTTGTAACCCAAGAACCAGCCATCCCCTTTCATCCCACACACATATATTTTTTTCCCACTGATTTTCAAGCCAGAAAATTGTGCCAACGAATATAAAATCCATCCCCACGCATCTAGCCACCCAAATCATCAAGCTTGGATGATTTCAAGGAGGGAGAATAATCTTTTTACCTCATGTTGCTATTGGTGGTCTTGAATTCTTGAAGATTTTGGTGGTTTTCAAAGTTGGTTAGAAGGTATTGCATTTTCCCTAACTAATTTCGTATGACTTGTTTGCTAGGTTAATATTCTATTCTGGAGGGGACTATCTAGGGTTGAAAAATATTTTATTTTCTTAGGGATTGGTAGTTATTTTAATGGGGAGATTGATTAATCATAAATGATAGTTTAATACAAGTGATTTGGGCATGATTTTGGTCATATATTGCTGCCCACAAATGGACAACAATATGAATGGTTGTGATGGCATGTTGGAGCATGAATGGGCTATTTGTTGTAAATGAAATGACTTTGTTGTTTAATAATTGAATTAATGATGAATTTAGGATGTTAACTATGCAAGAAAATGATCAAATTTTGCTGGAATTTTATTACTTAATCATGCCTTTAAGTTGTTTGATAAAATGCCTAAGTGAAGGGTTGTATAATTTACATTGATGTTGGGGCTGTTTTCAAATGAATTTTAGTGGATAATTGACATGTTTATATTATCATTATTAGGTTAACTATATGAGATTAAGGATATGAATGATTGGAAATGGGTTTGCTATGATGCATATTGCTAAAAATTTTAAATTAGTATTATGTAAGAGTAGTGTATGATGCATTGTCACCATGAGATTATATGGAATACATGGGCAGATTGTATAATGGAATTCAGCTTTAATTTATTAATTTAAATTGCTAATTATGATGCCAAATTAGTGGTAAACATATGGGTTAATGAAGGGTGCAAGTTAAATAGATTGTACAATGCTAAAAGTTGCAAATTACACATGTCTATCAAGTGTTCGATGAAATTCTTTAATTAGAACAAAGTGGAATTGGGAGAAATGGATTAGGACTTTAATTTGCCATCAACTGAGAAAATAAATAGAGTATTCAGTGCCTAAATTGTATGATTAAAATTAGGATGGAGAAATGGTCAGATATGCTAATGAGTTAAGGTGTTTGGAATAAGTGGGATGAATGTTGTATACTACCCTTAAAATGGGTAGCTATATGAAGGGTTAGTGATAACTATAAGATAGGTTTATTTGAATTAACTTAGTGAATGGATTGCTAGTATAATTAACAAGGTTAAGACCCTAGAATTTTGATAAATTTTGATATGAAAGGATGGGTTGTAATCCATCATTTGATAGGTTGAAAAAGAGACCAAGCTAAAATTTTGAAACCTTTAAAAACTAAGTTGGAAATGATGCAATGAAATTGTTTTTGATGTTTACATGTTTACCTAGTTAGGTAATAAGTGATGGGATATGGAAAATGATAATTTAGAACCTAAATATCCAATGTTATAGATGGGTGAATGTCACTTAGAAATGTATGTAATTGAGCTAGTGCTTAAGTAGTTGTTAGAGAATACCAAAAGTGATACATGAAATGTTTGTAGGATCCATTGGACCTTGAATTAGAAGGAAGAAATCCAAATTTATGAAGAATTGAGGTAAGTAGGTTTTTCCTGAATTCATGCATGATTAGACATGATCTTCTATACTAGCATACGGGCACCAAATTTTATCGATATTTGGTTTGAATGCTGTGTAATTGAAATTACGAAACTATTTTACGTTTGGATTTGATCGCATGTATATTATATCATGATTTGAGCTTTTATTGTATTATGTTGTGATTCGATTTTTGGCCATTTGACATGAGTTGAGCATAGTATTGGCACACATGTAGTTGAGTTACATGAGTAGATGTATGTTATATGTTGTGTGGCTTAGTGTATAGCGGGTGACTTGTTTATTACCTATGTAGCATGTATAGATTGTGTGGCTAAATGGTTGCCTGTGTGGCTAATTGGCTGCCCATGTGGCATATGGAGCCTATGTGGTTAGATGTTGGCCTTGATGTTTTGTGATTATGATATGTTGAGATTGGCATGGCATGATACTTAAGTGATGTTGAATTATAATTGTGAGTTTGATACACTTGAATTCCTCAATAAATGTGGTTGGTATTGGTGAACCTGTTATGATCCCTATTGAGCAACGAGGGTAGGGCACTCCTAAGACTTTGTGTGGGTGGTGAATTCCTGACACTGTAGGAGGTGGACTTAGCAGGCTACTTGCCAGGGATATAGGGATGGACCATCTGTACATCGAAGAGGGGGAGAGTGATTTCTTTTACTTTAGTAAGTCCTGATAATGATGCATTGATAAAATATGTCTTGATGAGGATATCATAATGATGTCGTTGTACATGAGTCTTCGTTATGAGTTGAATCAATGGTAATGATGTATTTGAGAGTATGTCTGATCTAGATGAGTTAAGTTCTAGGAATAAAGACATGGGTATTGTGGGCATGGGTACATGTTGCATTGTCATGGCATTTAGCATACCATGGATTTATACGTTGCTTGGATTGAGTATATGTATTTGAACATGCTCTTCCTTTTGACTATTTCCTTATAGTTTTCCACTTTGCCTACTTACTAAGTTTGCTCGGACTCACACCATTTTATTACCATTTTTAGTTGACAGGCTAGATAATGGAGCCCAACTGGGGGTTGGCACTCATGATTGAGAGTAGGGGACATTCTCCATGATGTATCGATGAATTAGAGTTTGGAACTAATATGTGGATATGACATCTAATGTGTATAAATTTATAATTTGAAAGGTCTCAATTTTTAAGGTGTATTGGGTATGTATGATATAGTTATATTAGCATGTCATTATGTGGATTATACCTATATATTTTT